>JABWTJ010000967.1:0-174176 GCA_016801875.1 Solanum sitiens
TTCGAAAATTCATTATAGGGCGTTTATGTATAAGATAAAACTGTTGCATTTAAATTTTTATTATAATTATATACAATCTTGCAATAAATAATAAAAATAATAAAATTTGATATATATTAATAAAAAGGGGGCCATATAACATTCCACTTGATTTCCTAACAAATAATTTTTTGTACCAATACACTATAATAAACTAATAGATGTGGCAAAAACAACATAAAAATGTATATATTGCTGAAAAAAAAGGGTCATATGTCATCCCACTTCATTTCACTACGAAGAAAGTCAGTTTCGGTATACTATATTAATGTTGTCGCAAAAATGAAATAAAAATGTTCGAACTTTTTTTTATTTTGGGAATAAAGTTTCCAATAAAAAAGGAGAAAATTATTGTTTTTATTAATAATGATTATTAATAACAATAATAATAAAAACTGAGAATAAAGTTATTGTAACGACCAGGTTCCATCTTATAGAAAAGTCAACGAAAGAAAATTTTTGATTGAAAAAGTTTTTCATAGTATTTGAATTTTTTCCGACCTAGTCCAGATTTGGATGAAATCGTAGGCTTTGAGGTATGAGAAAATCTACTAACAATCGGGTGAAACATTTACAATTTTGATTGCCTGAGTAGTTAGATAACTCGTTAAGAAATTCGTACAACTTTAGAGAATTGAATTCGGGCGAGTAGATCTCCAAAAATTGATCTTGGTGTGAAAGATATTTCTGAAGTGTCGTTGTTTAGAGGTGTGTTGTGAAATGAAGATTTTATAATTCTTGAGATAGCTCTCTGTCTCGAGAATCCCACCTTAATGGGCACTTCTCTCGCCCTAGCGGGGCCGCTGTGAAGGGATGGGTGTCGACGTGGTGGAGGAGACGCGGCTTAATGTCGTTAATATACCCCTAAATTACCTTCTTTGACGTATTTCGATATTTGGTTGGAGGAAATATTTAAAATAGAAAATGTTTTTTGAAATAAGTTTTAAATATATTTTTCAACCAAAAAATGTAATTTGAAGTTGGACAAAAGTTTTGGAAATTGTTTTCTTTAATATTTAAGGGAAGTCATTTTCCTTAATTATGAGGAAAAGAAGTTGATTTGAAAAACATTGTCCAAAACCTTTAACCCAACCAAACATGAGAAAAATCGAAAAATATTTTCCTTCATACCATACACACCATATATCTTGGTATATGGACTAAATAAGTCCAAAACATAACTTTTTCAAGTGAATAGAAAAATACTTAAATTGTATTTTCTTTTGCCAGTCATTTATCTGTCAACTCTTGACAGATTTAATATCAAGACCCTAATCACCATTTATAATTTTGAGCGGCACATTATATTCAAGATATCGTCGACGATATGTGATATCGATTCTAAAATGAGATACCTAATCAAGCCCACTTTATTTTTCCCCATTTTCAGGTACCTGGATTTTTTCCAAGATTTTTACTAAGTATTATGTCATGGTGCTTTTTCTAAAGTACATGCCTAATTTATTGTTACCATCTTGATCATTTGTTCCTTGTCTTCAAGAAATTTTATCTTTCGAATCGATTAACATATCACGCTTCAGGCGTGCAATGAATTATGTCCTTCAAGGACTTTCATTAGAGCATTTATAACTGGATTATAACATAGGTTTAGAGATGTGTTTGACAATTGACTTAAATTATCTATTCAAAGAGTATCATACCAATGATAATTCATTATGTATAACTTATTTTCCACTTTCTTATATCTCCATATAAAGTTACAGAATCTAATGTTCACCTAGACTTATTTGGGGACTCCTCTTTGTGCATTCCGTAATGGTGGAGCAATGACCAATATATCACACATTTAAATTTTTAGATGCGAATTATTTAGCTTTGTACGTACAAGTGTTGCTATACTTTAAATAACATATATAATACCAAATTTCTTTTGGAAATTTTGTTCTCATACCCAGTGGCTTAGCTATAATAGGAGGCATATACTTTCTGCTTAAACCAATTGGATATAAATCAATATCATCACTATAATTTCATAATTTGAAATACGCTCTTGAATTAAATTCGTGCAAACAACCTTTGCAAAGATCAAATAGTTGATAACGAAGCACATGCAAACATACATAGATGCATCTATATTATAGTAAATGGTGCACATAGAGGTTGAACGGGCCCATATTCACCTTTTTATACATTTCAAAACTTCGAGAGATACAATCTCAACCTTAGCTGATAAAATGATAATTTTATCATGAGAACAAACCACATATGAGAATTCTTGAAGAATTTATTATTTCTTCCGTATATATAACTGCATGAATTCTCATTTATATTCGTATCATATTTGAATCGTAATGTTCATCAACCGTTCATGCCAACTGATAATTATTTCAATAAACTTCTAGTTTATTTTGCTTGTGATTCCATCATTATACTCATACTTAGTTACCACAAACAATATGCAAATATGAATAATTATTCACGTTAACCCACTTTGATTTTAGTAATATGAAGATCTTAAATCTTTTCAGATTTTGTAGTCAATTTTTTTTCTTTGGCTATTTATTTGAAATGTAAAAAGTTTCTTTCGAGACTTACTATGATTTCGATATCATGAGCAATTTTACTTCTTTTGGTAATATCATATTATCTCACCAAAACTCACAATTAACATTGGATACCACCACATATTTCAAAACATTGTTCATGTGGTTCACATCTATTTCAAGGAGAAATTTATATCATTATTGTCATGGTCAAAATCATTACAAGCAAAACTTGTTTCTTGATTTACTTTTGTCATTAGTATCTCCTTCATTTTATTTAATATCTGGCAAAATATTTTGGATGCGCAGAGTTACATTTTTGGCAAGAAATTATTTCCTTCTTTTTCCCTTTTAGTAGTTCATACTAAAATATACCATAATATTTGCGATGTACTAAAAGTACTTGACCAATGATCATTTACACCAACATAAATTTATTATTTTTTCTCTAACCATAGGGGTGAGTTTTTGTATTTCTTAAATCCTACATGAAAATGTTCTTATTTATAATTTTCTTCATCTCATGACACATTCATTTTCAAGAATGTCCCACTTCTCATGATACTTATAACAAGTTACGTTCTCTTCAATGAATTGACGATAATCATATATACATTCTTCATAATTATTCCTTTCATTAGAAGTCAAGTGTATCACCGCTTTTTTCATCATTTTCTTTGATAGAGGATTTGTAAAATCAAAATTAGTTTGCACGTACAGTAATCGTATGCCCAACACTTTTCATACCAAATTTGATGACAAAAGAGTGAAGGACAATTTTGAGAACTCATAATGTTTGTTCTTTCACAATGACGACTATTATATTTTTTGTCCCTTCACGTCAATATTCATATGTTTAATCATAAAATAATTTGTCATCTTTCAGACTTTTAATATATTTCTATCACATTCACTTCAAAGAATGGATCATATTCAATGGGACGAGCTTAAAAAATCTTTCATGAGTATATCAATTTACCCAGTAATCGTTATATCATCAATATCTTGCATTGGGACTTTAACCCATCGTCTTATCCATACGAAGACATGTTAGGACAAAATACGAAGGGACTTGAACCCAAAATCTTATCATCTGGTGCATCGAGACTGTAATCGATGTCTTACCCTTCCGGTGCGGTTAAATTTGAATGCACCATCTTACCTCGATCAATGACAATATATATAGTCCAAAATAAAATTAATCAGTGAGCCTTTAGAATATTTTAACTTTGTTATTAATATCATTAATAATTTTAGTCATGATAATACTTCAAAAGATCATATACAAGTGATTACCTTTTCTAAACAAAACAGAGTTGATCCTTATAGGTGCCTCTAAATAATATTTACAATTTAAAAGTTTTGTGAGTAATTCACTTATTGAAGTGCCAATAAATTAATTCTTAGCATTGACTTCATTTGTTGCTAGTTATGAAAATTTCTTTCTTCAATTGTAATTCATAGAGAAAGCAAATAAATATTAATAATCCAAATAAATAAAATGATACCGTAAAGTTCAAAAATTAAATATACACTTGATAAATGAACCTAATAAAGTCTACATGTCAAATTGTCTCAATGATATGTATCATATTTTATGAATTTCAAAAATTAGATACTCTTTTGTATATATATACAAATCAAAATTAATGTAATTAGTATTATGACGGAAGCATACCATAAAACAAAATATACAATTAGCTTATCATTGACAAGTTTTTTAATTGCCAACCTATATGACATGTCAATGCCATTTCAAACAATTTTTTTATAATAAAAAAGTCTTTTTGATGATTCCGATAAAAAATAAAACACTTCTTCAAATATTAGTTTGCTTACCTTTTTAAAGCAACTATAAAACAAGTTATGTTAGTACATATAACATATTATATTAATCAAGGCATAAATTATTAACTAGTGAAAGATAAAGAAATGTAAAGTAAACAATGATGTTAATCAAAGTTAATGTAGATCAACATAAGAAATTTTAATACCTTTTCCCTTTTATTCTGATATGCATTCCTTTAATAAGCTATATCTCCTCTAAAAGAAATTATGTATTACTAGGTGATAACCACAACAAAGAATCAATCAAATTAAAAATTCATGTTATGCACTTTTAGTCTTTCTACGATTTCGGTGAGTTCAATTCATTCAACAAAGTTGTTAATTAAGTATGTACTAATTATCCTTTCAATATTTAGCTCAAAATTCATGATAACATTAACGATAATTACATTAGACACATTAAATTTAGACTATAAGGTATAAGAAGACTCATATAGTAAAATATAATGTACTCTATACTATTTATGTTTTGGCTAATGCACCGTCGGAGGTGCAGAGACTCTTGCTGATAACGTGTTATAAAATAACTATAAAAATTAAGATAATAAGAAAGATGAGAAATAATATGTGTAGCATTTTCTTTCACTTACTCTTGCCTCTTTCTTTGTTCGAAGAATAGGGGTATGTATAATGGTATAATTTCTGCCCAAAGTGCAATACATGGATATCTTCTTGCCATGTATACACTTTGAACATTAAATATATCGAATGACTAATTAGGATACACCACATAGCATTTATTGTGTATATTAATCTTACAACACTTAACATATTAGTGTGGACATTCAATCTACAACAGTTACGATATATTTGTACATGTATTATTTTATGGAATCTTAGAATTTTAAAGAGAAATAAATAATGTCAATAAATTATTGTTACATAAAATAGGTTTATTCAAAATATTTTTAGTAATTATGATATACTCATAAGTTATAAAGTTGTATTTATTTTATTATGAACCTATCTAATGCACGTGTATTTATACAGATGACTGAAGTCAACTTGCTAGTCATTTAACATTGTATTTACCAACTTTAATTATTTGTACGATTTTCTCTGAAAATTGTATAATCTAGATGCACTTTACTTGAATGGACTAAAACAATAGCTTGCATCATTTAATATTTTTTGGCGTTAGTTATAGTATGACTTTTGAATTAATCTATTTGGATAGCGTTTAATGACCAAAAATTTTAAAAAATCAATAGTACTTTTTAATTTTAAAATAAACTGATTTTTTAATCAAAAAGTATTACAGTTAAAAAGGTAAAAATAGTTAAAAAGATAAAATAATATAGGTAAATATTGTTCTGACTAAATTTTTTAGCCAATAAAATTTTTTAATCTTTTTGCCCAAACTTTATCTTTTATTACTTTAATTTTTATCATATTTTCTGTAAATTCGTGTTGTTTGAGCCTTCTTGGTAAATGAACTCTGTAACACTTATTTTTTAATTGCTAAAGAATTTTTTCGTAGTATAGATTGTAGATAAAAAAAATTCATTTAACCATGTAAGCCAAAAATATATTAAATGATGCAAGTTGTCATTTTAGTCCACTCAGCACTATTTTTAATTTTGCACAAGGTAGCATATTACTATTTATTTTGTAACTAGTGGATTCACCAGCGCTTTGGGCATTCATTAATAACACAAATAATTTACTAAGTATATTTGAATAGAAGAGATATTATGCATATAAAAATGTATTTTTGTGTACATTTAATAATTTTAGTTGAAGTTTTCAAATAATTTTTAAGAATTTCATCTTACATAAAAAGAATATAAAATAATTATATTATGTTGTCACGACCCAACCCACCGGGTCGTGGGAACACCTATGTACTACCACCTAAGTAGTAGAATCTCATATCCCAATAATTTGAATCATGCGGAAATTTGAATAAATGGAAATAAATATAATAATGAAATTCTTAATTGAAAAGCCTTTAAAATAATATCGAGTTAAGACTTGTAAAGCAATAAACACCCCAATGATCTAGTCTAAACAAGTACAAGACCTACTAGGTGCACAACTGGACAAGATAACAAACGATATAACTCCCAGCATGCAGAAGGAAGAGTAGAAGTTGTTGGTAGTATTAGTACAAACACACGCACTAGTAGGCATCATCGGTAAACCCAAGCCACCACATAACATTAGAAACAGACTAGTAAGATCACGAAATAAGCCACCCGCTTCTCTATCACGCCCGGAGCCTACACCCTAGGCGGGACTGACACTCGGAGACCATTGCTAGCCCCAAGTGAATTCTTGGCATGACATACTTACTTAGCGGAAGACATAAAATATTAATACAAAGATTAAGATGCTAATAATTTTAGTTGAAGTTTTCAAATAATTTTTAAGAATTTCATCTTACATAAAAAGAATATAAAATAATTATATTATGTTGTCACGACCCAACCCACCGGGTCGTGGGGACACCTATGTACTACCACCTAAGTAGTAGAATCTCATATCCCAATAATTTGAATCATGCGGAAATTTGAATAAATGGAAATAAATATAATAATGAAATTCTTAATTGAAAGCCTTTAAAACAATATCGAGTTAAGACTTGTAAAGCAATAAACACCCAATGATCTAGTCTAAACAAGTACAAGACCTACTAGGTGCACAACTGGACAAGATAACAAACGATACAACTCCCACCATGCAGAAGGAAGAGTAGAAGTTGTTGGTAGTATTAGTACAAACACACGCACTAGTAGGCATTATCGGTAAACCCAAGCCACCACATAACATAAGAAACAGACTAGTACGATCACGAAATAAGCCACCCGCTTCTCTATCACGCCCCGAGCCTACACCCTAGGCGGGACTGGCACTCGGAGACCATTGCTAGCCCCAAGCGAATTCTTGGCATGACATACTTACTTAGCGGAAGACATAAAACATTAATACAAAGATTAAGATGCTAACTAACTCAACTATCTGGATCAGAAATCAAAATGTTTTAAAAATAAACATTTACCTTAGCCAAAATGGCAACTCAAATCTGAAAATAAGTTAATATCAAAACATTGACGAAAGAACTAACATCTGACTGACTATATATTAAGCCTCTAATAACTGAGATGGATGTTGGGGCAGACCCCACAACATCCTAATGAACTAAACTATGAAGCAATGAAAATAGAACTTGCGGAAAATAAGAGGCTCACAAACTGACTCTGAACTGCTTACTGATCAACAGTGCACTGGAATGTCGATCCTAGTTACCTGCGTCTGCATCATAACATGATGCAAGTAAACTGACATCAGTATATTAAATGTACGAGTATGTGAGTTGGAATGCTAAACAACATAGTCTTGAAGGAGATTCTGAAAGAAACACTTACCTTGGCTCTTCTCAACTCATGAATACTTAACTAAACTCATTTCAATATTAAGTAATTTAAAATCAAGTGCATAATAAAGAAAAGTTGTTTAAAAATATGATGTAAACTCTGTTGTATACAAAGATACAAAATAACTCTGAGATGTATGTAAAAATATAAAATAATTTGATGTCAATTTATAATAATTATAAAAGACATGTAATTGTTCCTCTCAAAGTCTACTGGTGCAATGCATGAATGAAGTACCATACCCCCATTCATACTAAGCAGAACCTCTTGAGGAAACATGCAACTAATGTTGTGGGAGTTTCTCTTACCGACCACCATCACTTATTAGTTATAGTTATGATACAACGTGACTCAGCCCACGTTACCCGTCCCATCCTAACTTTGCTAGAGTATATGACCTGAACTGCCTAATGGATCCACTAGTAAACTGTGAAAATGATTCATCTAAAAAGTATGACCCTTTTCTACTCATAATGGCTACATGATTTTTATGGAGACTTGAGTTGATATGAAACTCACATCTCCACATCGGTGCTCAAAACTACTCCCAAAATATACTTAACTCATATGTATTTTTTTTTAAAAACTTCTCCTGTGATTTGAGATTAGTGCTAAAAAGCTTAGCTCAAAGGCTATCTTGGAAATCTTAGTTTCCCTGCTTGCTTCATTTTATAAAGCTATTACTTCTTTCTGAAAACTAACCCAAAGACTCTTTGGAAATCAAAGTTTCCGTTCTTATTTAAATGTGAAAACATTTTAAATCTCTTTTGGAATACATAGTCCCCATATACTTCTTTTGAAGAAAGAACTTCAACTTTACTCTCTAATAAACTAAAATTTAAGTCTTAAATCAAAGCTAAAGCATTTGTAAAATAATTATTAAAACTTGAAATCAACTTCTCTTACTTGACTTTTGACTTGTCTTGTCTTTATTCTTAACTACTCTTGACTTGACTCTTTACTAATTGTGTCTTGGCTCTTAAGTTATCTTAACTTGACTCTAAACTGACCTTGACTTGACTCTTAAATGATCCTTCAATTGAATTATGGATTCAAAGATTAAGATTTGTGTTTGGAAGGATCTCATGTTGTTTAGGAATAATTTTAGATAGCTAAACATGAGAAAAGACTGAAAATCAAGATTTGAAGGTGGATCCGCGATGCGGAGGTATGATTTAATTTTGGTTCCGAAAATGTCTTTTGAGTCAGAACACCTCGTGTAAGATGCGCGATGCACAACATAATTTTTGATTCTAGGAACAGGTCGCGCGACGCGTTCCCATGTCCAGATGTTCCTCGTCGAAATTTCTTCTTCATTTCTCTTCCCCAATTCACCAAAACCCGGTTCTTTTTCTTAAATCTCTTTTAGATAAAGATACCCAACAAATTTACCTAAGAACCTAACCCAAAATTACCCCATAATGCGACGTAAAGAATTCAAAACTTCACAACTCAGGCAATTCAAGAACAACACATGAATTCAAGAAAAGGGTATCAAGATATCAATATTCTAATGATTTTAGGACGAATCCAAACTGAAATAATATGCTTGGCACGTGGGAGAATGATCCCAAAGTTATGAGAGCCTCACATACCTTTGTAAGGATAACCACGACGAATTCCACAAGCCAAACTCTGACGATCTTGAACGTTCTTGCTTCCTCTTCTCCTTTCTCCTCGTTTCTCCTCTTCTTTTCTCTTCTCTCAAAACCCTAACTTATTTTCTAAAAGTGTGAACCGAATAGATCATTGTAGCCCGAATTCATTACCCAAAAATGAAATAAAATAATTGCGCAAGGAAAAGACAACTTTTCCCTTCCCGAATCCGGATTGGACTATCCTTAATCCAACAGCCCAACTTCCGAAAGGCTTAAGTCACTCATACAATATCGAAATCACGCAAACTCGGTTCCATTAGCAATATATCTCCAAGGTCTTTCCAACCATATGAACAACTAACTCTAACTTATCCTGACCTAGGAGTTATGGACGTCTGAATTTAACGAAAAGTTCACTTTTCCCCAACTTAAGAAAATTTCCAGATTTTTAATTATTTCCAATAGTAACTGTTTCCACCTTTAAGCATCTTTCTAGATATCTAAATTTGAAGGATATTGCAATATCTCCTCCTTAGGATCATTCGTCCTCAAATGAGATTTCTTCTTACTAGGCCTATGGTGTAACATCTTTATCTTACATTCAGCTCATACACCCAACAACAAAATACAAACCCAACATGCCAACTTAATATCAATACCAAGAAAAGGATTAGTACCTCACTTTGGAACTTCTCCGGATTCGAATAGATGTGGTTGTCTCGTCTTCCTATCCTCTTTAGCTTTACAAGTAGCTTCTCAACAAACTGATTTTTCCACAAAACTTTGACTTAATGCTACTTACTTTGTTCTCAACTTGCGAACTTGACGATCTAAAATCTGAATCGGGACCTCCTCATAAAATAAGCTATCATTGATATCATCCTCAGTTGGTATGATAGGTGAAGTATCTCCTATGCACTCCTTCAACATGGAGATGTGAGACACGGGATGGACTGCTGCTAACTCTTGTGATAGCCCTAATTTACCAGCTACATCGTCAATCCTCTTGGATTTTCCATAAGGACCAATATACTAGGGAATGGTCTTTCCTCTCTTACCAAATCTCATAACCCCCATCAAGAGTGAAACTTTCTAAGTGAATTAGACATCTACCTCAAAACACCATCTCCCCCTTGTTCAGAAGCCATTACTTTTTGTTTATGAACCTTTGCCTTTAATTCAATAAAGATAATGTCTTGGTTATGCGTGCCTTTTACTTCTGAAAATAATGATGCTTCAAACCCATTCATCACCACTGCTCCTTCATCTGTGGAATTTATTAATCAAACTCCTAATCATGCAAGTTTATGCACCTCCTTTGCTAACTTCTTTCTTATATTTCTCAAAATTGGTGGTACTACCCATAAACAACCTTCTTTACCTAATATTAAGATCTTTCTAACTAAACCTGTGGCGAAAACTCTTGGGATCGGTGAACACTTCCACATGGATACCATAAAGATAATGGCGTTAGCTTTTCGAAGCAAATATTACAACAACAACTCTAAGTCATGGGTTGGGTAATTTTTCTCATGAACTTTCAACTCTCTGAACGCATAAGCTATAACTTTGCCATCTTGTATTAACACACAACCCAAACCAACTCTAGATGCATCACAATACGCCACAAAAAAAATTGAGTACTTTCTGGTAAAGTCAAAACTGGGCAGTAGTCAACTTCTTTTTCAATTGCTGAAAGTTTTTCCCACACATTTCAAACCACTGAAACTTAACCTGTCTCATAAGTTAATTTGGTCAAATAAAACCCTTCTCTAGAAAATCTTTCAACTGGTCTTTCAACTCTGCTAGTGACATTCTATATGGCAGAATAGAGATAGGACGAGTATCTGGAATTGTGTCTATGCCGAAGTCTATTTCTCTCTCAAGAAGGACTCCGGGTAGATCATCAGGAAAGACTTCTGGAAACTATTCTAATACTGAAATTGAAACTTACTAAATAGGAGGTATCTCAGCACTTCAGTCACTACAACCTAAGTGATAGACATGCCCCTTGGTAACTAACTTCTTTCCCTCATGGTACGAAATGAAGTCACCCATAGGCATTGCTGAACTGTTTTTCCACTCTATAACTGGTTCGCTGAAAATTGAAACTTGACTACTCGAGTACTGAAATCTATTGATGCATAACAGGCATAAAGCAAGTACAGACCAAGAATGAAAATTGAAATCTACCATGTATAACTTAATTAAATCAGCTATGATATTCTTGTGATTGACAAAAAAGGACAATCACGATAGAATCTCTCTGCTAGAATGGATTCACCAAAAGGTGTGGAAAAACTTAATGGTTCACTAAGTTGCTCAAGAATAACATAAAAATTCATAGCAACTTATGGCGTTACACAAATAAAATTGCTCCTCGGTCTAGCTATGCATAAACAGTGAAGTCAAAGACTTGAATCATACCAGTGACAACATATGGTTAACCCTATTTCTCTTGGCGACTGTTGATAGCGTATAAGTTGTTTGTTCCTCCGCCAGTATCGGAAGTAGCCCCTCTAGGTGTAGCTCTGTCTGGTGGAGAAACTGGAGAAGATTAGGCCTTGTTTCCCTGATTTCCATTACCTTGCCGGTTCTCAGTACACTCCCTCAGAAAATGACCATCCTGACCACACTTGAAACAACCAGTAAAGCTCTCACGAAAAAGACCTGAGTGGTTTCTGCCACACTTAGCACATCCAGGAGGCCTACTATCCCTTTGTGCCATACTATTTTGATAATGGGTTGGCTTAACTCTGAACTTATGACTATTGTATTCACTTTTGTTCTTAGGTGCAGGTGCACTCGTAGATGATGGAGAAGGTCCCTTTTGCATCTTATGTAGGGAGGATAGGTTGGCATTAATCTTTTGCTTCATGAATTCGTTCCCTGATTTCTTAGTCCTCTTATTCTTAAACTCTTCTATATCCTTCAGCTTACCCTCCTCGGCTTGTTCTACATGGATAATAAACCTTGCTAGGTCCATATCCCCTATCAACACAGCTGCCTTGCCTTCCTTGCATGAATGACGAGACAACCCAATAACAAATAAACTCATACTGCTCCTTATGTTAGCAACAATATCAAGAGCATAGCGGGAAAGTTGTTTGAACTGTGGATTGTACTCATTAACACTCATAGACTCCAGATTAAGGGTGAGAAACTCGCTTATGTTTACCTCTCGCAACTCACGGGGAAATAAATGTCCCATGAGAGCACTCTCAAACACAACCCAACTCACAATTGGTGCATCCTCAGCCCTATTCTTTTTCCATTTGTCGAACAAGACTCTAACGATACATTTTATTTCGTATGCAGCTAGTTTCACCCTCTCAGCATCAACAACATGCAATATGTAAAAAACTTTCTGAAGTACTTCACCAAAGTTCTCTAGGTCTTCCATAACACTTAGAGCCTGTGAATCTTGGTGGATTCATCCCTAAAAACTCACGGATTCTTGAAGTATCAAACATTTCACGTTGATTACCTCTCTGTCAAACTTAATGAGTCCCAACTTGACTTAACATCCGGATACTTCACAGAATTCAGCATGGGTAATTTCTGTTTGAGGTTGCACTTCAGGTGCAATTGGCAACTCTTGTTCCTCAACAATTCTCCTTGATAGACGACCTCATCCTGCTCTTTGTGGAGGCATGATTCTCTGCAAACATGCGCAACCATGACATAGAAGGAAACTTTTTAGAGATAAACTTTGATGCACGAATTGAGTATGAAAGAAATGAGGAATTTCCTAAATGTTCCAACCTCCTAATCATAGATGTGACACGCTTCACACCGATGACTAAGACTCTACAAACATGGATTCATAGACTCCCTAAGACTCTTGAACTCTGTGCTCTAATACCAAGTTTGTCATGCCCCGAGCCTACACCCTGGGCGGGACTGGCACTCGAAGACCATTGTTGGCCCCAAACGAACCCTTGACCTGGCTTACTTACTTAGCGGAAGAAAAAAACATTAATACAAAGATTAAATGCTAACTAACTCAACTGTCTGGATCAAAAATCAAAATGTTTTCAAAATAAACATTTACCTTAGCCAAAATGGAAACTCAAATATGAAAATAAGTTAATGACAAAACTGTGAAGAAAGAATTAACACATGGCTGACTATTTATGATGTCTCTAATAACTGAGATGGATGTTGGGAAAGCCCCCACAACATCCTAATGAACTAAACTAGAAATAAATGAAAATGGATCTTCCGGAAAGCAAGGAAGCTCACCAAGTGACTCTAAACTACTCACTGGATCAACGGTACGCTGGAATGTAGATCATAGTTACTTACGTCTACATCATAACACGATATAGGCCAACTAGTATCAGTACATTGAATGTACGAGTATATGAGTTGGAGTACTAAACAATATAGGCTTGAAGGAGATTCTGAAAGAAACACTTACCTTGTCTCTTCTCAACTCATTAATACTTAACTAAACTCATTTAAATATTAATCAATTTAAAAGCAAGTGCATGATAAAGAAAAGTTGTCTTAAAATATGATGTAAACTCTGTTGTATACAAAGATACAAAATAATTCTGAGATGTATATAAAAATACAAAATAATCTTATGTCAATTTATAATAATTATTGAAGACATGTAATGCTTCCTCTCAAAGTCTACTCGTGCAACACATTAATGAAGTCCCATACCCCCATTCATACTAGGCAGAACCTCTTGAGGAAACATTCAGCTAATGCTGTGGGAGTTTCTATTACTGACAACCATCACTTATTAGTTATAGTAATGATACAGCGTTACTCGGCCCACGCTGCCCAGCCCATCCTAACCTTGCCAGACTATAGGACCTACAGTATAGGACCTGAACTTTCTAATTGATCCACTAGTAAACTGTGAGAAGGATTCATCTAAAAGTATGACCCTTTTCTACTCATGATGGCTACATGGTTTTCATGGAGACTTGAGTTGATATAAAACTCGCATCCCCACATCGGTACTCAATACTACTCCCAAAATATACTTAACTCATATGTTTTTTTTTTATAAAAAAAAACAACTTCTCCTATAATTGGAGATTAGTTCTACAAAAAACATAGCTCAAAGACTATCTTGGAAATCTTAGTTTCCCTGCTTGCTTCATTTTATGAGGCTATTACTCCTTTCTTAAAACTAGCCCAAAGGCTCTTTGGAAATCAAAGTTTCCGTTCTTATTTAAATGTGAAAACATTTTAAATCTCTTTTGGGAATACATAGTCCCCATATACATCTTTTTAAGACTGAAATTCAAGTTTACTCTTTACTAAACTCAAACTTAAGTCTTAAATCAAAGCTAAAACATTTGTAAAAGACTTATGAACTTGAAATGAACTTCTCTTACTTGACTCTTGACTTCTCTTTGTCTTTGATATTAACTACTCTTGACTTGACTCTTTGCTGATCTTGTCTTAGCTCTTAATTTATATTAACTTGACTATTAACTGATCCTTCAATTGAATTATTGATTCAAAGATTAAGATTTGTGTTTGGAAGGATCTCATATTGTGTAGGAATGATTTTAGATAGCGAAACATGAGAAAAGACTGAAAATCAAGATTTGAAGGTGGGTCTGCGATGCGGAGGCATGATTTAATTTTTGTTCCGAAAATGTCATTTGAGGCAGAACACCTCATGTAAGCTGCACGATGCAGAGCAGAAAATTTTATTTTGGGAACAGGTTGCGCAACGTGTTCCCTTCTATATTTTGCTCGTCGAAGTTTCTTTTTCGTTTTCATCCCCCAATTCACCAAAACTTGGTTCTTTTTCTTAAATCTCTTTTAGATACAGCTACCCAAATGTACCTAAGAACCTAACCCTAAACGATCCCATAATGCGACGTAACGAATTCAAAACTTCACAACTCAGGCAATTCAAGAATAACACATGAATTCAAGAAAAGGGTATCAAGATATCAATATTCTAATGATTTTAAGACAAATCCAAACTGAAATAATATGCTTGGCACGTGGGAGAACGATACCAATGTTATGAGAGCCTCACATACCTTTTTAGGGATCACCCCTGACAAAATTCCACAAGACGAACTTTGACGATCTTGAACGTTCTTGCTTCCTCTTCTCCTTTCTCCTCGTTTCTCCTCTTATTTTCTCTTCTCTCAATACCCTAACTTGTTTTCTAAAAGTGTGAACTGAATAGGATCAGTTTAGACCTCAATTTATTACCCAAAAATCAAATAAAATAATTGGGTAAGGAAAAAACAACTTTGCCCTTCCCAAATCTTGATTGGACTATCCTTAATCCAACTGCCCAACTTCCGAAAGGCATAACTCACTCATACGATATGGAAAAGATGCAAACTTGGCGCCGTCGGAATGATCTCTCCAAGTGCATTCCAACCATATTAACAACTACCTCTAACTCATCCTGAGCGAGGAGTTATGACAATTTGAAGTTGACCAAAAACTCACTTTTCCCCAACTTAAGAAAATTTCCAGAATTTTAATTCTTTCCAAAAGTGACTATTTTTACATTTAAGCATCTTCCTAGCTATCTAAATTTGCGGGATGTTACATTCTACACCTTCTCAAACTACTTACTCTCCATGTTCTTGATCATAACCTAACCATACTAACACATTAACGAACCCCCAATTCCGCCCACACCACTACAACTAACGTCTCACTACATACTGTTACTGCCTTGTTATATTACTCAATTATAGTCAAAGTACAATACCACAAAATTACATACCGCTAAACGGAATGTATTTCCCCAAGGTAAACCTACCTAAACAGATTTCATCATATACGCTACCTCTACTTCTCTTTCGCAATTACAAAACATGAACAACCCTTGTTATCCATTACTCATCCCTTGAACCCTTTGCTCTTCCACTATACCCCACAAGTTTGCTCACGCAAGGAAAATCAAATACACACCGTTATAACATATACCCACTAAGTGCAACATAAATAAGTCAAGACAACCATATCATCACATGAATATATATGTAACGACCCTAAAAAAGAACTACTGAATATACATCCTAACGTGGGTGCGTTTGCGTTTTTATGAGATTTGATCTTGTTGTATGTAGTCCCGAGTCCTGGTAGAGGTGTCAAAGAGTTCGATGTCAAGGTATTACCCTCTAATGACCCCCCTAAGGGTCCTTGAGGATGACCCTAAGCCTCACCCGAAGACCCCAGGAAACCATCAAGGTTGCCAATTTTGGGTGATCTACAGATGAGGTTCATGCCCCGTAGGTCTATCTACACCCCGTGGATTAAATCTATAGTTCAGGGCATAAAATGAATAGCCTTAGCCCTGAATGACGGACCACCATTACATCGCGTCAACCCATCCAAGGTCCGTTGATGGGAGCCGTGAATGGGAACTGTTTTACTGGTGCAAGGTTTGGCAAATGTAGGGGTGAATTGGTAAATTCAGTCCACGTCTTTTAAATTGCATAAACGTTTTCTTTAGATATTTTAAGATATGTTAAGAGTATTAAAACATTAAAACCCTCATTTAGAATTTATCTCTCAAATCAAAACTCTCCCTCCCAAAAAGTTCCCTCTAGAAACTCCGTTAGAGATCATGGTCAAGTTGAAGCTAGGGTTTGGGATTTCAAGGTGTTTCTTCTAAAATTTTCTTGTGCTTTCAGTTAGTAAGGTATGATTATAATTCATATAGGGTTAATCTTCACTCTAGAGTCAATTTCAAGTATTCAAAGTTCAATAAAACCCTAAGTTTTACCCAATGTCATGGGTTCTTTCACTAAATGATTTCAAAGTGTTTTTAATGGCATTATATGATTGAATTATTATTCGATGATTTATGATGAAAAACTCCATGAACCCATGAATTCTCTCAATTCCTCAATTTTGCCCCATTGAAGTAGGGTTGTTTATGATGAATGCATGCTAATGAAGTAGGCCTAAATTCACTTATATTATCAAACTGTATGATCATCTATACTTAATTATGGTGAACTATCGATGTATTCATGATTTGAGAGTTATTTCCTTGAAGGAAAGTTTTGATTAATTTCTTATTGAACTAAAATTGTGAATGTGATGTGTCATCAACTTATGGTGGAGGTGTTTACTTGATTCCTATGTGATGGTGTTGAATTGAAGGTTATCTCCGCAGTATATCTATGATGCAATATTGAATATCTTGAATTGGTACTCAAGGCATCCTAAACTTGTATTGACGAATGTGATTATGAGAAAGTAGCTAGAATTGGTAGTCTTAGGTGCCCTCTTCTTGACAAATAGAAACAATGTTGAATATAACCTCGTTAATTGGTAAGCTTAGGCATCCTTTTCTTGAATAATGACTGTATCTTGCCTTAATGTCTTGAATTGGTAGATCTAACGTTGATAGCCTCTTCATAAATAAATGAATGTATGTCTTGGTTTGGTAGACCTAATGTTGGTAGCCTCCCTATGAAAGAGTAATGAAGTATTTTAGACTATGTCTTTAATCGGTAGACCAAAAAGGTGGTGTCCCTCCATGATAAATCTAGGAACAATAGTAAATGTAAAACCTTGAAGTGGTATACCTAATGGCGGTCGCCTCATTCTTGTGTTGATTGATGAATCTAGGAGCGGAAGACCTAATGGTGGTGGATCTTCCTAAAAAGATCAATGAGATATCCTTATATACTTTGAATCAATAGAGCTAATGGTGCTGACTCTTCATGTGTTGGGCAGTTCTTCTCATGAACCTTGAGTTGTCTAGAGCCATATGCTATCACCTTACATTGTTGCATGAAGACATAATCCAAACCTATTCGAGAAGCATCAAAATAATCACAAACAATTCGGTACCCTCCGATAAGGTCCACACAGGAGCGGAGGTGAGGTTATCCTTCAAAAATTGGAAGCTCTTTTCACATGATTCCAACCATCGGAACCTGGACTTCTTTTGGGTGAAGTTTGTCAATGGAGATGCGATACATGAAAATCCCTCAAAAAAACTCCTATAGTATCCGGCTAAACCCAAAAATCTTTAGATGTCGGTAGTGCTCAAAGGTCTAGGACAACTTTTGACCGCATCCGCCTATCTCGGATTGACCTCTACACCTTCACTAGAGACTATGTGACCAAAAACCACAACCGACCTCAACCAAAATTCACATTTACTAAATTTGGCAAAGAGTTGGTTGTTCTTGAGGACTTGCAAAACTATCTTCAAATGGTTCATATGATCATCCTCACTTTTAGAGTATATCAAGAATTCGTCAATAAAGACAATCACAAATAAATCATGATAACTTCTAAAAATTTGATTCATGAGGTTTATGAAAGCTGCCGGGGAATTTGTGAGACCAAAAGACATCACTAAGAATTCAAAATAACCATACATAGTTTGGAACGCCGTCTTTGGAATATCAACACCTCTTACACTAGGTTGGTGATAACCTGACCTCAAGTCAATTTTTGAAAAGTAACTCGCTCCTTGGAGTTGGTAAAAAAAATCATCAATCCTAGGGAGTGGATACTTATTCTTTATTGTGACCTTGTTCAATTGCAGGTAGTCAATACACATTCGAAGAGACCCATCTTTATTTTCACAAATAACCTCGGAGCACCCCATAGAGATATGCTTGGTTGAATAAAACCCTTATCTAGCAAATCCTTGAGTTGAGCCTTAATTCCTTCAACTTGGTCGGGGTCATTCAGTAAGGAGGGATTGAGATGGGTTTTGTATCCAGCAATAAGTCAATGCCAAAATCTATTTCCCATTCGGGAGAAATTCCGGGTAAGTCATGGGGAAAGACTTCTGAAAAATCCTTCACTACGGGGACCGACTCTAATGGAGGAGCCTCAGACTCAAGATCCTTCACTCTCAAAACGTGATAGAGACATCCCTTTCAAATAAACTTACAATATTTAAGAAACGAAATAATTCAAATTTTTGGAGCTAAGTTTTCCCCATTCCATTCCAACACGGGTTCATTAGGAAATTGAAATTTAACCACCCGAATTCTACAATCTATGGAAGCAAAACATGCATGTAGTCAATCCATTTTCAAAATAACATCAAAGTCCAACATGTCAAGTTCCACCAAATCAATCAATATGACTATATTGGGAAATGAAATAGGCAACCCCTATAAACTCTTTTAGCAACTACGGAATTACCCACCGGGGTAGAAACCGAAAAGGATTTATCCAAGACATGGGGAAGCATATCAATTTTCATAGACACTAAAGGAGTTACAAAAGATAAAGTGGCACCGAGATCCAACAATGTATAGACATTAATTTAAAACACTTTCAACATACATGTAACAATATCCGGAGCTCTCTCTTGATCACCTCGGGATTGGAGAGCATACAAGTGATTCTTCTTAGGAGGATCGGGATTGGATCACTTGCTTGTGCTTGAGCATTTTCCCTTCCTTGAGCCTTCAACATAGGGAACTCCCTCTTCATGTGGCCACTCTTACCACAACTATAACAATTACCCGTGCCAACTATATAGAGTAGTCCCTCTTCATGTGTCCCTATTCACCATAGTAAGAGCAATTTTGGAAAATTGAGTGAACTTGAGGCTATACTCCTTCACACTCATACCCCTTTGGCGAAGATTGATGAATTCTTGCATTTTCCTCTCCCTTAATTCTAAGGGAAAGGACCTATCAAGAGAAGCCATCTTGAAGGAAGCCCATCTAACCTGACCTTTTCTAACGGGTCTCTCCTCCTTCTATTGTTCATACAAAACTTGAGCCATATCCTTAAGTTGATAGGTGGCTAGTTTCGCCTTTTCTTGAGATATCACACCCATAGACTCTAGCACCTTGAACACTTCATCAATGAGCCCTTCTGGGTCCTCCTCCACTTTGGATGCAAAGAAAGTACAATATTCATCCTCGTGAAATCCCTAATCCTAGAAAGGGTAGTCCTAGCATTGGGGTTCACTTGCACCCTATTATACCTAGCAACTTGAGTGGTTAACACTTGAGTCAAGCTATGAATAGTCGCCCTTATCTCAACATTAGACATAACCCCTTTTTCAATAGGAACTTTAGGTTTTTGAGGAGATTGATGGGGAACCAGCTCATTCACATTCTTCTCCATGAACCTTCGAGCATTGTTACTTCTTGTATTCATTGCCTATAAGCACAAGAAACGGATTAGAAGAAAGGACTAGGTAGATTTAAGACTCTTAGGCACGACTAAGGAATAACAAAAGAGTGAAAGTTCCTAAGCATCTCATAGCCTCTCATTCATAAGTGTGATGCGCTTCACACCCATGAACAAGATTCTACTTGACGTTGTATTTTGTGACATCAATCCTACATTATTCTCAACCTTATGTTCTGATACTAAGTTTGTAATGACCGGGGAGCACCCCCTAGACGTTATCGACGTCTTCTTCCTCGAAGAGAACTTAGATAAGCCCTTAGCATTCGTCATAGCATGTATCATAGAATAAAAATGCGGAAAAATTTAAAACTTTTACTTTTGAAGTTCACTTCGCTTCATATATGAAAATAAAATCTAAATTTGTCACTTCATACCATCTAAACATAGGAATATAGAAATTTATGACTTAGCCCTTACATCAACAAAGGGTCTAGAATTAGGAAAAACAATACTGTCTCTAACATAAGCAAAGAACTAAAAGTTAGATCATAGGGGTCTTGTCCGAGGACATGAGGACTCACAAACTTGGAGAAGCAAGTTACAAGTATCCTTGAAAAGCGACCTTGATTTTTCAATGGCCCGAACCTACATTATTTGGGGGAAAGGGAAAAAAATATTAGTACATCACATGTATTAAGTATGGATTGTATGCATAAGAATCATCAATACATGTATAAAAGGACAATTTAGTCAAAACATGATTTTTACCAAGTAAATTCAATATACACATGAAGTAAGCATCATAAGCTAACCAAACATGGTATCAACCCTACACGTACACAACAAAGCAATACATGAGCAAAGCAAATAATGAATGTATGAATGTGAATGGTCTATTCACATGAACTATTCTAGGATGAAAGGATTGCTCACCTAAAATGAAGCTAGACTAAAAGACTATCTATATGATGAGGTTAGAGGCGATAACCCTTGACCTTCATATGAAAGGATATGAGGCCATTACCCATACTCCTTTCAATTGAACAAGAGGTGAGTCCCCGTATTATTATTATATGAATGGACATGGAGGCAACTCCCATGATCCCTATAAAATAGTATGGAGGCAAGTACCCGTATTATATGAAAAATGACATGGAGGCGAGTACCCGCATCATATAATGAGTTTGTGGGGGTGAGTACCCATAATCTAAAAGTAAGTAAGGCAAGAGGCGAATACCCATTAGCATTATATGTAAGGCAAGAGGTGAATACTCATAAACCATTAAAATCTAGGAAATGAGGCAAACCCCATGTCTTCAAAAGTAGGTATGATTAATGAGAACTATGTTTTGAAGAATGAATTAGCTTAGATTGTTGCTTGAGATGCCTTCCATATGGTAAGCTTGACTAGTCCTGGCAAGGAGACGGGGACACGGAATGTGGGATGGGACTATAGGGGAGGGGAGGGGAGGGGAGGGGAGGGGGACGTTCTTTGTTATTTTTGGGGTTGCACCTCCCTTTTCTTAGCCTTGTTGAACTTGATAGTTTTGGTACGTTGACTTTCAGGTTGTAGGAGTGAATTTTGGCCATTGTTATGTTAGTTGTTTTATTAACTTTTTAAAGTTTATGGGAACTCCATTTTTATTCTTCATTTTAACCTGTTTTCGTATATTCAAATGCTTTAGCTTTCGTTAAGTTGTTTAGTTTGGTTTTAGTAGTGGTTCTCCAACCGGAGGATCAATGTGGATGTCAATCACGTCGGTCAGGGTGTTGACAAATATTGAGCACCGATATGGGGACGATTTCAGATAACGCAAGTCTCCATAAATCATTTAGCCAATGTGTGTAAAAAGGGTCATACTTTTGTTGGTGAGCCTTCTTGCTTTCTGGAGGAACCCTTTTATCATTATTTGTCATTTCAGTTGTTAGGATGATCGGGGCTTTTGTCTAGACATCCTCATGGTATTAAAGACTTCATAGATAGCTAGACTTTATTAGTTGATTAGTCTTATTCATATTGGTTATTTCGTGATAAGCCTTGAGCTACCTCATTGGCCAGTTGAATGTTTCCTTTACAACATTCTAAGTATATCTCATGAGTTTATCTTTGTTGAATAAAGTCTTCCGCTAAGTACTAAGTCAAGAGAAGGGTTCGCTTGGGGCCATCAATGGTTCTCGAGTGTCAGTCCCGCCTAGGGTACCTGTAAGCGTGGGCATGACAATATGCAGATATTATAAAGTAAGAAAGCAAATAATGTAAATTTTCAATGAAAATTATATTATATAAATTTTGAATGATAAAAGATGACTAATTTTTCTTTTTAAAATATGATGAAATTAAAATAGTGTTGCAATGAATTTGACACACACACACACACACACACACACACACACACACACACACAACACACACACACACACACACACACACACACACACACACACACACACAACACAACACACACACCCACACACCACACACACCACACATCACACACCACCCACACACACACACCACACACCTATCCACACACACAACACCCACACATCCACCACACACACACACACACACACACACACACACACATATATATATATATATATATATATATATATATATATATTAGGTAGGCTGACAATTGGCAGGTTTACTAAGATTTAAACAAGGGCATAATTAAAGAATCAAGACAATAATTGAGTCAAGATTCAGTCTAGCCTAAGTTAAAGATTTAACAAAACACATTTCTATAAAAATTTTAAAAATAATTTAGTCAAATTCTCTGGGTAATTTTTTATATTTTTGAAAAATTGCAGCGTTTTGATTTTTTTATTGCCTACATATCCAATCTATTAATGTCCTATTTTGACAAGGAATACTAAAATCTCCCAATTTGATAGAATTATCAAATTGGCGCAAGGTGGATGAAATGTAGGCGTGCATCCAGAATCTTTTGTGATAAGAAGGTGCTAGCAAAGCTTGAAGCCACATTTTCCAAGGTATAATTAAACTCACTCTTTTGTATAGGGTGGAGAGTTTTCCATTCAAGAACTCTCACGTTGAAAAGTTTAGAGTTGCGTAAACAAGGATATTATGATGCATGTGTGTGTGTATTAGGAGATATATGATTAAAATGAGGATATTTGAACAATCTTGGAGTAAAGATTCTTTGGTAGTTCCTATGTTTTAACCCCATTCTTTATCAATGGAGGTTTTGAGTTCTTGAGGTGAGGGTCCTGCGAATGAGTGGTGTTTCTTGATAGATTTTGAGTCATATCTTGATAATTTTGTGTTGGGTTTATTCCCAAAGTATCAGTTTTTACATGAAGAAAAGAGAAATTTTGATTTCTAAAAAGAGTTTATGAGTTCAAAGATATTTTAGAGAAGTCACCTCTTTTAAAAGGCATGTTTGAGAAATTATCTCAAACAAGAGGAAGAGTATGTTCTTAAACATTCAGCATGAGTACATATTATTGGGAGTACCATTGAGCACCGATATGAAAATTATTTTAGAAAACTCATATTCCTCATAAACTATGTATGCCAACATGGATACATGATCATACTTTTAAGATTAATCAGGATTGCCTTAAAGGAAAGATTAGTGGATCTACTTAGTTGATATGTTCGATACCCCAACAAGGTATACGACTGTTCTGGCACCATGGGCGAGACGTTGTCTCATCATGTATCTCATAATGATGGTAGTCAGAGAATCTCTCAAATAAGGGTAAAGATTATTTTTATACAACATTGAGTTTTATCTCTTGTTTTATAATTTTGTAAATATTGCATCGATTATGGTGGTTTTGTGTTTGAGTTGAGTTGAGGTGAGTATTTCTTACAGCCTTCTCAATTCATTTACTTATTGCTTTCAGTCATCAAAATTATTTGCTCTAACTCTCACGATCCAAACTTCCATGATTGGAACCTATGCTTACCCTCCGGTTGAAGAACCACTACTACAACCCAACTAAACAACTTAGGGAAAACTAAAACAATTAATGAAACAGAAGGAGGTTAAATGTCTAATAAATATCGAGTTCCCATAAACACTGAAAGTTTCTACACAATATATAAGAAACTATGACAAAAACAACCTTTCGAACATGAAAGTCATTTTACCAAAACACGAAATTTTTCCAAATCTAAAAAGAAGGGGCAAAAACCTGCAACTAACATAAGAAAATCCTAAAACATAGTCTGACTTCGAAAATAATGGACTAAAAAATTGCAGGATCCATGACAGTCTGAAAGCACTGCTCACCCTTGAATCCATTCTCGATCACTGATCTCCTAGATGAGGTCTATCCGTAGCCGCCTGTAGATGACCTATACTCAACAAATAACAAGTAAGTAGAATATTAGTACACAACCACAATGTACTGGTAGGGTCACGCTGCTATTCCAGTAAGAACATACAAGCAAGACATTACAACGAGTAAACACACACATACATAATATTTAGATCAGTTATCATTTTAGAGTAATGTACAATTCAACATTATCAATAAAATGCAGTGATGAATGTATGAATCACAAGTGGTCCTCGCAAGGAACCCACACCCAAATTGTTAGTGTGTCAGAACGTGACACCTGATCCAATATATGTGTTAGAACGTGATACCCCATCCAATATATGTGTCAAAACGTGACAACCGATCCAATCGGCACAACCACAAGCACAAGCACATACATGATGACATTACTCATAGTCATACAATCAAGTATTAAGTTCAGGGCTTGTAATTGTTCATACTTAATCATTAATTAGACTCAGTTCGCATTTCCTCATTCACATGTATACATGAATATAGTGAAGCAATTAACCGATATATATCACACAAGCAGGAAATGAAACTATCACTTACCTCGAAACCAAGCTTGAATCCTTCTAAGATACTTGAGTCTTCCAATTTAGGATTCTTTACACTTGTTTGTGGTCTAAAATAGTCGATTAATGCAAGGATCAATAAAAAAGCCTAATCACCAAAATTATAATCAATATTATCAATTCTAAACCAACCCAAGATCCTGATGTTCTACTAGAACTTCTCCAACCATTGTCAAAATCCTCCCCCAAAGATAATTACCCAAGAATCTATGTTCTACGGATCGAAAAATAGATTAAGGGAGTGTTAATCTTACCTTTAGCTCTAGAAGTTGTGGAAATCGCTATCAAGAATCATAGTTGGTTCTTCCTCATACCGAAGGTACTTGTACAAAAACACTGAGTCCCACTTAATGATGTTGTATGATCTCACTAGAACTAGAAAGAGCTAGAATTAAAAAGTGTCATTTTTGTAAAGAACGAAAAAGCAGGAAAATTGGTTACGTAAAGTAAAGTAAGAATTTTGGGTCAAATTTAAATGACCATATCTCCTAGACTAGGATGAGTTAGGTGCTACAAGTTACCGTAGAAAATATATTTGAATTATCTTTCCAAAGCTGCCGAATTTGCGTGATTTCGAGTTTTGTGTGAGGAAGATATTCTCATTTGAAGTTGGGATGTCTACATAAGGAAAGTCTAAACTGGATTTTAAGGGGTATTTTCATCTTTTCCATACCCACTTGATTTAATTCATTTTTAGTGAATTGACTAGAGTTAAATTTAAATGGTTTAGTTTGCACAATTTAAAATTCACGCTAGGGCATCATAGAGAAGAACTCAAGAGAGAAGAGAAGAGGAAAAACAATCTTCGTCGTCTTCGTAAGGAATCAATTGTGGAGTTTGTCAAGGATTTGATCCTACGAGGTATGTGAGTTCACATAGCATTAGGTTCATTCACCCACGCACCAAACATGTTTAATTCATCGTGCTTTCATCCTAAAAAGTTTAAGAATTTGATTTTGTTGAGTTGTGTTTTTGAATTTCTTTGAGTTTGCGATGAGATTGAGGAGTTCTTGAGAGTTTAATGTCAATTATTAGAGTTTCTTTGAGTTAGATTCTTTTGTATATGTTTTGGGTAGATGAATTTAAAGAGATATTGAGAAAAAGAATCAAAATTAACTGAATTAAGGTTAGAAAATGAGAGAAAAAGTTTGTCACCTTTTCCTAGGAAAATGCAGGGGCTACGCGCCCCCGTTGCACCGGGAAGGCTAGGACGACTTGCCCCTGTTGTGCCAGGAAGGCTGGAACGACACACCCAAATTGCTCTAGGAAGGCTGGGGTGGCGCGACAATAGTGTGCCAAAATGGGTTCTCTAAATGGAAGGATATAGAGTGGAGCGCTAGCAGTGCGACAGGGTCTTCTGCCCCAACTCGTTTTTCATTGTTTAGCTCGTCTAAGTCCTTATAAAGTGTACTAACACTTCCTATTGATTATAACTACGCTAAATAACCTCTAATTATGAAGAAATAATTTGTAAACATGAATCATAAACTTGAATCCATAAATTAAAATTCAAGGAAAGTTAAGAGCCAAGTCAAGAGAAGTTCTTAGAGTCTTCATTCCATGGTCTTTCTGCAAATGTTTTAACTTTGTTTTAAGATTTGAATTTTGAGTTGATTAAAGAGTAAACACGGAATTTCATTTCTTCAAAAGAGTATATTGGGACTATGTTTCGAAAGAGTAAATATTTTCATATTTAAAGAAGAGAAAAAACTTTGATTTCCAAACCTAAATGTGAAGCATCACAATAAACACTGAAATCTTTATTCTGCAAAAATAGGTGATGTGGTCAAAAGATTCTTGAGATTTTGGAATCTCTCTTCACATTTGTGAGTCCACTTGAAAGACACCTTCTTTCGGGTTAGTCTCGTCAAATGCATGGAGAATAAAACATGTACCCCTAAAAGCTTAGGAATTTCTATTTCATATCCCCCCACCATCTTTTATGGACCATAGTATTACATACATATGCGAAGATCATCGAAGACCCAAAATTCACCGAACAAGTATCCACAATTATCAACAACTGTAAACCCCAATTTTATGTGATATTTTCACATCGTTTCTTTCTGAAATATTCAGTCAAGTCTGCTTAAATAGTTCTTCATCCATGTCATTTCCAATTTCTTCTTCAACTCTATTTGATGGATTCAAATTTCTAGTAACACCGATGGAAATGTTTTTTAGATTCATCATTCGAACAAGTTCTTTTATCAGATTTTTCAGAAATCTAACTTGATTTTGCATTATAGTTATAACTTGTTCTTCAAATTCCAGTTTCTTAGACTTCTAACATTCAGAAGCTTCATGTAACGGCCCACTAGGTTGTTGACAGAATTAGGACTATTTTGACTCTTCCCGTAAAATTTAAATGAGAACTTTGATATATTCGGTAATTAAGAGTATCTAATTGATGAAAAATTTATTCATTAATTAATATAGTTAATATTTAGTGGGTCATATCCACAATTCATTTAATACCCTTTTATATTTTACCCATTTATTGAAATAAGTTAGTGGGTTTAATACCTTCAAATAGAGAACAGAGAGAGGGGGGAGCGCAACACCGCAAAACGAAGTGAAAACCCCAGGTATAATTTTGTCTAGATTATCAATTTGTATAAATTCTTGTTGAATCATGAATAACATTACATCAATATGGAATAGTATAATTTAATAATATTATTAGCAATTTATATTAGTTACACTAAACGAACAGCACGTGATTTTAAGTTATGGGTGAAAGTCGGTGATGGTTATTATAAGTATAGTTAGAAAATTAGAATTAGTATTAGGAAAGAGAAGAGGATTTAAATTGGAAAATAAATTCAAGGCTGCAATGTCGTACCTTCCTAGTATAATTGAATTGTTAGGTGGAGGGGTAATCATTTGGTAATGATTAGAATCATTATTGAAGGCTATATTGGAAAGGAATTGAATTGTGTGTTGTAACAAAAAATATAGCGTCATTTTGAGAAACTTTATGTTTGTTTATGTCGAGAATCCTTGCGATCCTTAGATTCTAGGTTTCTTAGATTATATTAGTATTAGTAAATTTTGATATTTGAAGAGATTAAGGTTTAATTTCACACTTGAAATTTAGTAGACATGATTTTTCCGACATACGAATGGATCCTACAAATATTAGGAGTTTCTTAGGCCTAGCCGGTTATTATAGAAGGTTTGTCGACAGGTTTGCGTCTCTTGCTTCCCCTTGAAAACCTTGACCCAAAAGAATGTTAAATTTGAGTGGTCGGAGGCATGTGAAAATAGCTTTCAAATATTGAAGGATAGACTTACTTCCGCTTTGGTATTTACCCTACCATATAGTACTAAGGGTTTTGTGGTCTATTATGATGCATCCCGAGTCGGGTTGGGGTGTGTGCTTATGCAACATGGCAAAGTTATAGCCTATGCTTCTAGGCAACTCAAAGTTCATGAGAAGAATTATCCGACTCATGACCTTGAGTTAGTGGCCGTGGTATTTTCCTTGAAAATATGGAGGCATTATCTCTATGGGGTTCATGTTGATGTGTATACGGACCACAAAAGTCTCCAATATGTATTTACTCAAAAGGAGTTGAATCTTCGGTAACGGAGATTGTTAGAGTTGTTGAAAGACTACGACATAAGTGTTCTCTATCACCCCCACAAGGATAATATGGTAGCGGATTTTCTAAGTCGGTTGTCCATGGGAAGTTTGTCCCATGTGGAAGAATCCAAGAGAAACCTAGTGAAAGATGTTCATCGATTGGCTCGTTTAGGGGTTCGAATTTAAGATTCTCCAAATGGTGGTATGGTGGTACGTCATAACTCTGAGTCATCTTTGGTGGTTGAGGTGAAGTATAAGAAACACCTTGATCCTTTATTGATGGAGTTGAAAGAATCGGTTATTGGAAAGATGAATGAGTCATTCTCCCAAGGGGGGGATGGCGTTCTTAGGTATCAAGGTAGATTGTATGTGCCTAATGTGGATGATTTGAGGAGTAGGATCCTTGAGGAAGCTCATGGAGCCCGTTACTCTATTCAATAGAGTTCTATAAAGATGTACCATGACCTTAGAGAGGTATTTTGGTGGGATGGTCTAAAAAGGGATATTGCGGAGCTTGTTGCAAAGTGTCCTAATTGTCAACAAGTGAAGGCCGAGTACCAAAAGCCGAGTGGTCTACTACTAGAAATCCAAACTCCTACTTGGAAGTGGGAAGATGTCAACATGGATTTTGTAGTAGGTTTGCCTCGAACTCAAAAGCAATATGACTCTATATGGGTAATAGTGGATAGGATGACCGAATTTGCTCACTTTATTCTCGTTAAGTCTACTTATTTAGTGGAAGATTATGAAAAATATATATTGACAAGATAGTGAGTCTTCATGGGGTTCCTTTGCATCATATCTGATAGAGGTGCTCAATTTACATCTAGATTTTGGAGATCTTTTCAAAAGGGTTTGGGTACTCAAGTGAAGTTAAGTACCGCTTTTCATCCCCAAACGGATGGTCAAGCGGAGAGGACTATTCAAACTCTTGAAGATATTGTATCATTGATTTAAAGGGAAATTGGGATGAGTTTTTTCCTTTGGTGGAGTTCTCATATAATAATAGCTTTCATTCATCCATCTCTATGGCTCCTTATGAAGCCTTGTATAGTAGGAGGTGTAGGTCTCCTATTGGGTGGTTTGAGGTTGGCGAGTCTTCGCTTCTTGGTCCCGATTTGATTTATAAGACTTTGGAGAAAGTTCATATCATAAATAACCGGTTGCAAATAGCCTATAGTCGGCAAAAGTCTAATGCCGATCATAGGAAAAGAGATCTAGAGTTTGAAGAAGGTGATAAAGTGTACTTGACAACTTTGCCTATGAAAGAGGTGGTTAGATTTGGCAAGAAAGGAAGTTGAGTCCTCGTTACGTGGCTCCCTATGAAATCTTGCAAAGGGTTGGTAAGGTTGCTTATGAGTTGAAGCTTCCTAGTGAACTATCTTTGGTTCACCCGGTTTTCCATGTTTCTATGCTTATGAAGTGTATCGGTGATCCCGAGTCTATTCTTCCTATTGAGGGTCTTGGTGTGAAGGATACCCTGTCCTATGAGGGCGTTCCGGTTGAAATCCTTGATAGTCAAGTGAAGAGGTTGAGGAACAAAGAGGTGGCCTCTGTAAAAGTGTTATGGAGAAACCACCTAGTTAAGGGAGCAACATGGAAGGCCGAGGCCGACATGAAGTCCTGTTATCCTCATATCTTTCCTGATTAAGGTTAGTTATTTTTACTTATAATAAAAAGGGAAAAGGGTCGAAAATACCCTTCAACTTTGATTTATTGTTTAAGTTTACCCTCGCCGTTAAAATAAAGTTAATTTTACCCCTCGCCGTTAAAATAAAGTTAATTTTACCCCTCCTGTTACTAATTTCACCAAATTTACCCCTCATTAGACGGATTAACCCAAATTGACCCGAATTTACCTCTTTGACATATTTAATGGAGATTTGGGAGAATGGGTAAATGGGTATAGGAGATTTGGAAGAATGGGGTCAGGTTATTTTAAATGATCGGGTTAATGGATTAAAATAAGGAATAGTTTTTTTTAAAAAAAATTCGGGTCAATTTGGGTCAATCCATCTAATGAGGGATAAATTTGATGAAATTAGTAACAGAAGGGGTAAAATTAACTTTATTTTAAAGGTGAGGGGTAAAATTAACTTTATTTTAATGGCGAGGGCAAATTTAAACAATAAATCAAAGTTGGAGGGTATTTTTTGACCATTTTCCCTAATAAAAATAATGACTAAAATTGAAGTTGTTATGATTTTTGGAGATGTTTTACAAAAATGTGCATTTTTGGTGACATTACAGTGAAGTTACAGTGAAATTGTGCATATTGACTTGGAAAGTTTGCAATTCTTCTTGGTTTGAGTTATGTTGTGCATTTTGATATGGTAAGTCTTTATAAATGTCATTGAGCATGTTGGTAAGTTGAGTTTTGGTATAATCGACTCATATATGGTATGTTGAGCTCATGTTGTTGTGAGAAGGAAATTCCTCATGATGTGATGTTAAGTCTTATATGTGGTAATTGAAGTTTTTAAATTGCTATGGGTAAAAATACCATGATTGATGTTGTAACTCAAGTTGTTATGTATTGTTGTTAGTTGGGCTGCTAGTCTTGAGTCTATTCCTTCCTTCCAAAAGATTGTAGTGTCATTCGGGGACGAATGTTCCTAAGCGGGAGATAATGTAACACTTCAAAAGTCTAAGACGTGTTCTAGAGCCTAACATGGGTGTCAAAAGGTTTAGACACTGTTTTAAGGTCAACTTTTGTCACGCCCCGAGCTACCCCCGAGACGCGGACACAGAACCTAGGACCACAACTGATCCCAAGCTAACCCTGCTGGCATGATCATGAGCATACTAAAGAATATAAACTGTTGCGGAAGCTAAGTCATACTTAAAATGAAAAGATGGGGAATACCCATATGCTAAAACTTAGATATATGACAACTGATGAGTTTAATACAAAGAAAATATTAACTCATCGCTAAGCTGAAACTAACTATGTCTGAAAATAGCGTCTAAACTACACTAGAAATACTGGGACAAGCCCCAGTTAAATCTAGCAAAAACTGAAACTAAATGACTAAAAGACTGAAATGAAACTCATGATTGTTGTCCTCGGAGAAAGAGGACTCACCAATGAATCTGCTGAAATGGAGATCGGAAACGATCTATGCGTGATCTGGATGCTGAGAACTTGAACCTACATCACGAGAAGATGTAGCGCACGTATGCGTCAGTATTTGAAGATACTGAGCATGTAGGATAGAGTAAAGTTGAAATAAAACATAACTGAACAAGCACAAAAACAAGCATAATAATCTAAACATGATATAGAGAATTCTGAGCTAACTGAATGGAATGACCAATTTATAACATGCTGAAACTGAATACTGAATATACTGACAATTGGTCAATGAAAGAGAGTCTGACCGAACTGTGGGAGCTACTAATAACCGATACTAAAATCACATGAGCTAAATGTGGAGTCCGATGTATACGCCCCATCGAGAGGACCCAATATACCCTGCGAAAGGTATAAAGGCATGCTGGCGTGATCACTAAAATGATTGCCCACAGAGGGGACTTACAATCTACTTGGCTAGTAGTTCTGGGACTAATTGGGTACGCTAAACCCTAGTCCAACTTTGTATTATGCTACTCCCATTGATTTATGTAGTTAACTGATTATGTCTGAATTTCTGTAAAATACTGGATAGCTCAGAACTGAACATGCAAACTGAGAATGCAACATTTAATTGTATAATGATTCATTAATAACTGAGGCATGTATATGTGAAGTAACTGAAATATCTGACCTAGCATATGTAATTCAAGAACTACAGAAATACAAAGCCAGGGTTCTAAATTTCATTTGATAATCTGAATAATAACTTTACAATCTGATTTGGAACATATTTTTGATAAATTTATGAAGTTCTATCAAAGTTCTAGAAACCCTAGGTTTAATCATAATAAGAGAATCAAGAACTGACTGAAAAGTAGGGACCCAATGGCTGAAAGGAACCCACTAGTGAAATCCCGCATACCTGGTGATGAACTTCAGGAAAAATACTTAGGTTTCGGGGTTGGAACTGCTGGAACCTTGCTGCGTTCATGAACTAGGGTTCTTGACCTTTTTCTACTTTCTTGCTTCTAATTTTTCTAAGTTTAATTAATGATTTCACTTAGATAAGTTTTAGTTATGTTTCTAGGCTTAAACTGACTAAAATATGATGATTTAGGGTTAAAACGACGTATCTTAAGGTTTAAACAAAGTTGGAAAAGACCAAAAGACCCCTGGGTAAGTTGCTGTCGGACCAAACGACGACCTGGACAGACGGTCCATCGTTTGGTCCGTAAGTTGGGTCTGTTCGACAGGCCTTTACTAAAACGGACATAATATTTTACTCGGAGCTGTGATTTTAGAATGATTGGTGTCTATGGAAAGATAATTCAATTATCTATCTTTTGGTATGTAATGCGACACCTAATTCGTTTTGTGCTTATAGTTATGATCATTTGAAATTGACCCAACTGCATTTCCCTCTTAACTGTCACCGAATTACCACCTACGGTCATACTTATGGACCGTGGGTCCACCTACGGACCGTCCTGGTCAACGTGGTCCTTGTCAGAGTATGTATGAAAGGGGGTGTTGGTCGACGATCAAGGACTACGGACCATAGTCTGACCTACGAACCGTAGGTCCTTCCGTCGATCAAGACTTAAGCAATTTTTTTCTGGGCTGAATTTTAGGAGTCTCTGATCCCATCGAAGAATGTGCAGGATGGATCGTGGGTCAGGCTACGGTCCGTCGATGGCCACGTTGGTTGCACCTGCAGATTTTTCTGAAAAATTGAATTTTGGTCTGTTTTGGATACGGGGTGTTACATTATCTCCCCCTTGGGAACATTCGTCCTCGAATGAAGACTAAACTAGCTAAAATAGAGGGAGAAAGCTGCAAACCCTACTACTAAACACTAAGAACTGACTTTCTGACTGAATTGAGTTCCGAGAACATGCAAATGCGCTGAAAATGCATGTAAAACTGAGGGAACATGATTCTAAGACTGAATTCACGCATGAATGACTGAAAACTTAAGAGGAACTATCCTCAAGATGGAGTGGAATCGGAAGGAAAGAGGTGAGGATACTTGGCTTTCATGGATGCTTCTGCTTCCCAAGTAGCTCCCTCTACGGACTGACTCCTCCACAAAACCTTGACTGAAGCGACTTCTTTATTTCTCAACCTTCTAACCTGACGGTCAAGAATATCAACTGGTACATCCTTATAAGAAAGACTATCTTTCACCGCCACACTCTCTAATGGCACAATAGAGACTGGGTCACCCACACACTTCTTCAAGAGTGAGATGTGGAAGACCGGATGCACTGCTGCTAAGTCTGCTGGTAACTCTAACTCATATGCCACCTTGATAACCCTTTTCAAGATCTTGTAATGGCCTACATATCTAGGACTGAGATTCCCTTTCTTCCCAAATCTCATCACCCCTTTCATAGGTGAGACTTTCAGAAAAACCCAATCATCAACTTGGAACTCTATTTCCCTCCTCCTTACATCTGCATAAGATTTCTGACGACTCTGGGCTGTCTTAAGTCTATATCTAATGAGTTTCACTTTCTCCATAGCATAAAGGACTGAATCTGGACCTATCAAAGCTGCTTCACCTACTTCAAACCAACCAACAGGATATCAACATCTACGCCCATACAAAGCCTCATAAGGGGCCATCTGAATGCCGGAATGGTAGCTATTGTTGTAGGGGAACTCAATAAGAGGAATGTGATCATCCCAACTACCTTTGAAATCTATCACAAAAGCTCTCAACATATCCTATAGGGTCTGAATGGTACGCTCAACCTGTCCATTCGTCTGAGGATGAAATGTTGTGCTAAGGTTAATTTGAGTACCAAGACCCTTCTGAAATAACTTCCAGAAATGAGAGGTAAGCTGAGGACCTATATATCTGAGATGATAGACAAAGGAACCCCATGCAACCTCACAATTTCATTAATGTAAAGCCTGGCATAGTCCTCTGCCGAATATGTAGTCTAGACCGCCAAAAAGCGAGTAGACTTAGTTGTTGACACCCAATTTTGACCCTCCCCAGTAAGGATTAATCCTCGAGTTTCGTCGACTTCGACCAATTCTAAAATAATTAGTTTTGCAAATTTTTTAAAAAATAGCTTGCAAAATATATTTGTTGCTCTTTGTGGTTTTGTAGCGCACGATTTACAAAATTACGCATTTAATTATCTCATTTTTTTTGGATATTCAAAATCGACAAAAAATAATAATATATTTTGTTACAATATGGATATTTTGTTAACTATTTTAATTATATAGTAGCTTATATTTTGAACTATTTAGTCTATTTATGTAAGTTAATTGTTTTATTTTGGTCGAAGTTAAGAAGCTCGTGGATTAATTCGTATTAATTCGTTTTGTCCGAATTTTGGCAAATTCTGCTAATCAAATTCGATTTGGCAACCTTGAATTTATTTGGGCTTATTCGAACACAGCTTTAGCTGAAATCCATTAGCTTATTTTTCAGCCCATCCCCTTTAATGCCGGCAAACCCAATTTTAGCCCAGCGACCCATGTGTTTTCTTGACCCGCCCCGCATTCGTTTTCATGTCTCAAGAAGAGAGATTTTTCAGCTTTACTGAATAAAACAAAAACTCCAACGTACATCCTACACGCTATCCACCGGCAGACAACCCAATTTCCCCCTTCATCTTTACCAATTCTCGCGTGAACTCCACCGCCAATGGTGTCCCTTGCGTGAGCTACACCCGCGCGTACAAGCTGTACGTTGGGTTTTGTCTCTTCTCCTATTTCTCCTAGAGCAGAGGACGCGTCCCCTTCCCCCTTCAGTCGTACGATTTCAACAGTAGCAGCAGCACACGAAGCTGTCCTTGGGCTCGAGATCAAGCCACGCCGCCCGCCCAGTTTGAAGAATCGATCTCAACCCTTCACCTCGCATCAAAGCTGTTTGAATCTCCTGGAATCGAAGAAATATTCGTTTCTGGATAAGGTTTAGAATTTGAATTCCAAATGGAAAAAGTCTAGGGATTGCCTAGTCTTTTCCCCATTTTGTTGAAAACCCCAATTTCCGGCTATAAAGTTCCTCTTTCTAGTTCATTTGAGGGGGATTATTTTTGGGGGGGAAGAATTTGGGAAGTTGAAATTCTTTATCCGATTTTTTGAAGGCTAAGCGAGAAACAAAGAGTTTTTTTTTTAGTAAAGGAAAATTTTCTGAGCGATAGCTGAGAGTTTTAGTTAAAAGTAAAAAGGGGTTAGAAGATTTTGGGAGGATACAAAGGGAGACGATAGCTTTTTAGAAGAGCATCTGACCAGTTTGGTATAGGTTCAAAACTCCGCTTGGTTTTCTTTGTTGTCGCCTGTATCTGCGCCGTCTGTGGTGAGAGTTGCTATCTCATTTTGTTTGCCTCGTCGCAGGTCGCTGTTCGGAAAAGGTAATCTCCCCACCGTAATAACTTCTTCCTCTTTTTCTATTTCGAATGGATGTTAGCAAGTTGATAAAATCTCTGTTTTGATTTGAATGATATGGGGTGTGAATCTCGATGACTTTATTTGTCATTCATCTATGTTTAAGGGATACTTCGCTGTAAGTGTTACGATGTTCCAAATGATTAGCATGTGGGTTTGTCGTCTGTCCGCATCTTTACTTGAGTTTTGTCCGTTTTGTTATTCCTTATTTAAATCCCTTACATTTGTTCAAGTCATATCCCAGTTTTTTTTATTTTTTTTATATATTTAATTTGGCTCATTTCGAGTTTGGTTTGCTTATGAAATAGCGATTGCCTCTCATTTCCCGACCCTCGTAGCTCATAACTGCATATTGTTTGGGTTTTAAGCTGTTTCTTGTCGATGTTGATTTATTCTAATTTGCTCGAAGGCTAGAAGTCGTAGTCTCGTCGTTTGATGCCTTCTTTGCTGCCAAGCATGTCGTTTTGGATTTATTTAGTTAGTTAAAATATTGTCTGTTTAGTCTTAAACTCCCATTAGTAGGATGATCTGGCATTTGCTTCATGATTATTATAAGCATTGTTTAAATCATTATTAGATATTAATACTTAGTGCATATCGTGTTGAATATAGTTTGGTAGCATGGTTTCTGATTTGTCTCAGCAGTTTGTTTGATTCAAATATATTTTATAAAATAGAAGCATGCGAGATTCTGCCTAGAGTTAATCAAGCTTTTAATTAAGTTAGTCGCCAGTAGAGTTTGTATTACCTGGGGCTGGATTTTGCAAACCATTTGAATAAGAGTTAGAATGTTTTATTCTTTTTATATTTAGATTGTCAAAATACTCCCTGGCGTTGTCTAATTTTCAGCTAAGCATTAGACATCATAGGTGTATGTCTTTTATTTTAGGAAGGTCGGAGTAGTATATTGTGAGATTTATAAATTGATCATATTAGTTGATATTGTAATTGTCCGATTGACCTTTTATTTTCATCATAGAATTGGTTTTTTTTGGGGTAATATCCCTTGGTGTGTAGGTTATGCTAGTTCTAGTATTTTATTTGGACAGAAGTTCCTTTATTTTATCCAATATTTACCATTTGTTCTCTGTTATTTGCCTTTGACTAACTCCTTATTTTTAAAAATTTCTTTGTGGCATGTGAAATCCGCTCGAGTTCATCATGAACTCCCACTTCCTTTGTATCTCGAGGGGGGTCATTAAGACTCAATTCCTTTTGTTCGAATCGAGTAGTCTAAAATGACGCTCAGACCCCGGGAATTGGAGAGTCCAAAGCAATTCCCAAAGCGGAAGAAATCGAAGTGGGGTAGTTGAAGAAGTTGGGCCAAGAAGCCCATATTATTTTATTCTTTTCTTTATATTTTGTAATTTTGGGCCTAAGCCCTTGTCGTATTTTACTTTACTGTATTTATTTAGTATTAATTATTTGCTTAGTGTAGGACAGGTACAAACAAAAATGGGTCAAAAACCCAAAACAGGTGGGTCCAAAAATTGGTCAAGGCGAACAGAACTCGGATTTGGACCCAAATCTCTTTCCCTCTCTTGCTTTACTTGTTTTTAATTATTTAACTGTTTCGTTTGTCGTTAGCTTAAGGTTAGAAGAATCCAAACCCCCGCAAAATGCCACTTTGGTTTTAACGACTCGATCAAATAAAGTAAATGGCTTAAAGAATTTTACAATTTAGAACTCTTAGCTAAATAAATCTTTCACTTTCAAAATAACCTTAATGATTTTTGGCGTTTATTTTCAAACGACTCTAAGCGATTTTTCATCAAGTTTAACTTTTAGTCAAATTGAGTTAGTTGCCGGAAAACCGTATTAACGGATATTTTAGGTGCCTAACACCTTCATAAGATATAAATAGGAATCCCCAAACCCCTTTTAAGTTTTCAAACGATTTTTCTGTTAAGTCTTTTGAAAACAGAAGTTTTCTTGATTTTTCTTTAAAAATTAAGTGGCGACTCCAAAAAAGTCGAAAATTCTTACAAAATACCTTTTCGGATAAAACAGAAATGGCGACTCCGCTGGGGACATAGGAGGATTCTAACCTTAAAACTAACTTTATTTGGCTATGTGTATAATTGTTTATTTGATTACTTTATCGCTTTATTAAACTGTTGCATGCATGGCATAACATTTTTCCGTCAAACGACAATTATTTCATTTCCACTAAAGGACGATTATGCGGGTTCGCAGTCATTCATTAACCAAACATTTTCTCAAGGCACCCTGACGAGTGTAGTTGTCTACTTGATAGTCAACGATCGTTAACTGTCCCAGCCCAAGTAGTCCGCTTGGATTACCCTGTCCACTCTAAATACAACCCACTCTTAGTTAAACTAAGATAGAGCGAAACCTAATCCCGAAAAATAGCGTATTGGCCTAAGACGACCCAACACCCAATGAGTGTTGGGCCCATTAGAAAGACCACCTTGAGTCCAAAGAGCCCACGGCTCGATAAGACGATCATATTTGTGTGTTCTGAAGGATGTATTGCGTGTTTAAATGTTTGTTGTATCGTGGGGGTGGCAATTAACTAGTTGTATGTTTTTGTAGATGTCTAGTCAGTTCCTCCATTTCAACATGGTCACCAAGACGCCCGACATTCTCCGTGTATGGTGGGATAACCTCAAAGATTGTCAAAGGAGAGAAATCTCGATTCACCTGGGTCACTTACCTTCGATAATGGACTTCAAGGTTTGGCCCACGTTTATCGAGGTTATCACTCAGTTTTGGGATGACAAAAGGATGGTGTTTCAATTTGGAGACGTCGAAATAACACCAACACTAGAGGAAATTAAAGACTATATAGACTCTATTGGGACATGTGGTAAGAGGAAAAAATATCCCGATCATCATGTCCTTCTGTCAGATAGGCCAACTGCCGGAGAATTGAGAGACATATTGTTACTAGTAAGGGCTAACTGGTTGGACGCCCAGAGTATACCACTAATGAGATTCTTCGAAAGATGGGGGCACGATAGCTATTTCGAGTAATTTCCAAATGAATTCCACAATCACAGTACTTGGAGGCAAACTCAAGCCATTGCATTCTCCGCATGCCTTTTAGGAACTATGGTGTTCCCTAAAGATGAAGGAAAGGATATCGACACCCGGGTCGTGATGGTAGTGGACGCCATGTTCAGAGGAATAGGTATGAAACAAAAAGAAAAGAAATACTGGAGTTTGGCCCCGATCATTTTGGCCGACATTTATCGATCTTTGAGTTTGTGTAAGAACGGATTCCCGTTTTTTCGAGGTTGCAACATTCTACTTCAATGGTGGATGACTGAACATCTCTGCAAAAGGGATGGTGCCCGACCACAAGAGTTGGCCAAGCCAAGCCAGACGAGTCCCCTTGATAATTATAAATTCTACCTAAGCATGAGCAGATTCCCAACTCATACCACCAGGGGTGCGTGGGCAAGGGTATCTTATGATTTGAGAGAAGGAGATATACAGTGGATGTTACCAAACTTCAAGTCCGAGAGGATAGCAGCACAAGGGGCCAAACTTCCATTTTTAGTCCTTTCCGACATCAGAGGATTACGGCCCTACAACCCAGCTAGGGTGATGCGGCAATTTGGTAGAACACAAATCATACCCGTCCAAGGGGATGCTAGCTCTTTTATTGTCGATTACAGCGAGAGCGGCAAAATACCTTTCTCCAAGATCATCCTCCAAGAGTGGGCCGGACGTGTTAACATGAAATGAGATATGGCTGAAAACAGATATGAAGCTGGGTATGTCGATGAATACAAGACATGGCTGCAGAATGATCTGTGTGGTGTAGTGAACCCAACACCACGCGCAGGTGGAGAAATTGAAGATGTACAGACAAGGCTTCAAATCCATGCATATCATTTTCAGCAGGAATGGGACCGAAGGGAGCAAGAATTTCAGCAAAGGGAGCAGGAATTTCAGAAAAGAGAGCAGGAATTTCAGAAAAGGGAGCAGGAATTTTAGCAAAGGGAGCAAGAGTACCAGTTCAGAGAGTTAGAAAGTCAGAGGGTTTTGGCTGGGACGTCACAAGAATTAGCTGATACAAGGACTTGTCTGATGCACTTGGATGCGACCCTGGACGAGCAGATGAACACTCTACAAGTCGTACCAACATCTTCCAAAGCTGCGTTCGCTGAGCCGTACGTGTTCACAAGCAAGTGCATTATCCGTGAAGAAGTAAAAAAAGCCAAAAGAGGAGCAGAGCCATCAACCTTCTAACTCCCCTGCGTGAGATTGTTTTCTATCTGTATTCGCATTGTATTCCCCTTCCTAAAAATGTACCCCGTTTTGATTGAAATTATGTAACGAACGTTATGATTTTAAGTAAAGTTTATTTTGGGGGGTGCAACAATATGTTTCAATAATGCAATACATCCTTCAGATTCTCTAGGCCTACCCTTGGCACAAAAGGGTCACATGCATGATTAGGACACGATAAATGTGTTATTTAACTGCTTATGTGTTGTGTTACTGTGAATGAGGATATCAGAAACCCACTCTTTTTCAGAAATTTCCAAAAACAATACAAACAAGTCACTGTTACAAAATGTCCAACAAAAATTTCCTGAGTCTTAAGTTTCTCACTCAAAAGACATCTCTCATACCACAAATCCTAAAAATTACTCTACTGCCTCAGTAAAAGCAATCACTGATATGGGAAAGGGTAAGAGTATCAAGAGAGAGCTCACATGAGAAGATTTGTAGAGAAAGATAGAACAGATCACACGTGAAATCCAGGAGGTCAGAGAAGAATGACTCAGAGTCAAAGTTGCCACATCAGTCTACAGAGCTGCAACTGTGACGGTGGATGAGGATCTGACATCAAAGATGAAGAGGAAGCAAGACGTTGAGATGGAGACAGAGGACTTGAGTGAGAAATTAGACATGCTTCGACTGAAGGTGCAAGAAAGGGAAGCGAGAGAGGCGAGGATAGAGTCAGAAACCGCCATTCTATTAGCCAGAAATGCAGCACTGAATGAGGGGCTGACAGCGGAAATGGCAGAATTCATCGCTATGAAGGAAAGAATGTCCTCATTAAGGAAGAAGAACAAGGCGTTCCACCATAAGATGAAAGACAAACTTCAGAAAATACGCGGGAAATACTCTATCCGCGAGCAAGAGGCTAGTGGTGGCCCAGATGACACTCATCTTGGAGCGATTGGCGAGGATGCTGATGAGGAAATTGTCTACAAGCCTCCATTTCTAGGCCGTCTGAAAGGAGGAGACAGATGGATCACTCTTGTCACCTACGAGCCGACATACTGTGTGGGGGCAAGGGTCATAACTTGCGCTTTTTTGTATGAGCATCTTGGATGGGCACCTGAGGAAGGGTCATTTTCATTTATTGAGCAAGGAAGCTATTCGAAAGTGTGTGCCTTCCACCCAAATCAGCGAGGACACACTATAGAGGAATGTGTGCGACTCAAAATAAGGATTTGCCGCCAGATCGACATTGGGGATATCCCGCACATGTGGGGTAATAATACCGTTCTCACTTACGATCCGTCAGAGCCAATCGAGCGCACTCAGTTTGTTTGTCACTACTTCACTCCATTCAAGAAATCTATGTTTCATATCTACATGGAATGGGTTAAGAATAGGGTATTAGCCTCCCTTCACGATGATGACAGAGGTCTCGATCCCGTTTGGGGGGGGGGGAAGTCTTCAAACCTTGGTCTTATCATGATGCCATAGATCATTGACTTTTAAGATGTCTTGGATTTTGCTACGACCTCGAATCCCTCGTCAACCTGGGAAAGATTCGAGTCGAGTTTGTTCCTCGTGACTGATGCAGCATACGAGAAGAAACTGACTGAGATGTAGTCATGATTTTATCCTTAAAGCTTTATCGTCTTTCAATTTCTGTTGTAACCATCCTAAATGAATGAAAAATTAATGTTTTATTTTCTACTTGAACTACATTGGGCCTGACTTCTCCTTGTGATATACGTAGGCATCCTTCCAAGGCCCAACCCCTATCTTTGAAAATTTTCATTCTTCCTTTACGGTACAAGGAAACATGAAGATCAGATCAACGGACGTCAAAGATTGGTTGCAGAAGATCATAGCTCAACGTGATTTAGCCTCTCTGAGACAGTGTCAAATTAAAAAACAAGCAAACTCCTACTTGTTAAAAAAATCTATTTTCGTCCTTACTCCTGGGTTGAAGATATTCCTCAAATATATCAACTTGTGTGTTTATATGCTCTATGTGTGATATTATGCATTTTGTATTCTGAGTTCAAACTGACAAATCTGCCTTTGAGTTGTTTTCCTTCTCAGGTATTTTGAACTGATCTGTGTTGATTAAGCTGGCAGATCATCCTTACTTCACCAGATCAAAAGGTCCCGCAGATTCCTTCCCAAGGCAAAATTCTGATAAAGGAAAGACGATCATGGGGGATAACAACGAAGAAGTGAGTCTCGCCGATGTTGTGGTGGCTCAACCCACCATAGCAGACCAATACGAGTTGATTCTGCAGTTGATGCAACAAATTGCAGAAATGAGAATGGAAATGCAAAGGAGACAAGATCTGCCTGCGTCGGGTTTTGCTGATAATGCTACAGATGGAAGGCCTCCTATCCAATTTCCTTCCTCAAATGTGGATCCAGCTCACGGCGTGCCGCTCACTCAGAATCCCCCCGCTATAAATCCAATTACCCAAAATCCGTAATATACTTCGGCCTTTTATCAAACTCCACCACCTCCTCAGAATAACCACCCTCAAATGCCCTCTCATCTTCAAAATACCCAACCTCAATCCGCTCCACCACCGTAAAACCAAAGTCAAAATCTAAATCAGAACACTTCTAATCCTCAGGCATCCCACCATAATTTAAATCAGAACACCAATCCTCAGACTTACCCCCAAAATTACCAGGCTGCTCAAAACTCCCAAAGTCCTTCCATAGCTCCACCCTTGCCTAAAGGAACCACTTTCCAAATTCCTGTCCCTGCTGAGCACGACGTGCACGGTTCTGAGTTGGACCACTATGAGGAACAGGAAAAAGAGTGGAGAGCGAAGGAAGAAGCGAAAGTAGACATAAAAGAGGAGATCAAGAAGGCTATGAAAGAGCTTCAATGCGTCCTCGATGCTACCGGACTTAACTATGAAGATTTGTGCATTCACCCGAGTCTGGACCTTCCAGAAGGGTTTAAGACCCCAAAGTTTGACACCTTCGGAGGAGTGGGCAACCCTATGGCTCATCTGTGAGCCTACTGTGACCAGCTCGTGGGAGTTGGAAGGGACAAAGATTTACTGATGCAGCTTTTCAGCCAAAGCGTGTGCGGAGAAGCTATTGAGTGGTTCACCTCCCACGAAACCCGACAATGGCCCAGCTGGAATGCTCTGGCAAAGGACTTCATTGAACGATTCGCTTATAATGTAGAAATCCTTTCTGATCGTTACTCTTTGGAGAAAATAAAGCAGAAATCAACCGAAAGCTACAGAGAATTCGCTTACAGGTGGAGAAAAGAAGCGGCGAGGGTGAGGCCACCCATGTCTGAAAAAGAAATCGGTTGAAGTGTTCATGCAGGTGCAAGAACCCAAATATTATGACAGAATTATGTTGATCGTTGGAGCAAAGTTTGCTGAAATAGTGAAGATCGGTGAGACTATTGAAGACGGTTTGAAAATGGGGAAGATAGCCCGTGTAGCCGCGTCACCCGGATCTTCAGGGTTGTTAAAGAAGAAGAGAGAAGAAATAGCTACTGTTTCATGTGAGGGGAGGAAAACCCCCAAAAGTTTATCATATTCCCGAGGTCGTTCTTGACCTTCCCAAAATCCCTATCAAGCTCGCTACATGCAAGCTAGTCATCCCAATTATACTCTTATCAAAATACTACCCCCATTAATCCGAATGTCCAAGCTCCACTATACCAAAGTCCATCCCCAAATTACCAAAATCCATCTCCAGTTTATCCGAATCACCCTCCACTCTACCAAACTCCATCTCCTCATTATCTGGGTGTGGCTCCCAACTGTGCTAATGTGTAGTTGAGCTACCGAGCACCCACTTCTGCATATCAAGTTCAAGCTCCACTATACCAAAACTCCCCTCCAAATTACTAAGCTCCATTGCCAAACTACCAAACAAATCCATATCCCAAAAATCAAGCTCCACGTCCGAACAACCGAGGTTATCAACAGATGCCTCCCCGAGAAAGAAGTTATGATCCCCCTCGACCTCGGTTCGAGAAAAAACCTGCAAGGAATTTCACAGTGCTCGCGGAAAGTCGAACGAAGCTGTACGAGCGACTGGCTGCAGCTGGATATATCCACCCTGTGGGGCCCAAACTCGTGGATGTCAATTCAAAATTCTACAGACCTGATCAGAGATGTGCTTATCATTCCAACAGTGTGGGCATGATACTGATGATTGTATCAACCTCAAGCACAAGATTCAGGATTTGATTGACCAAGAGGTAGTGTCTCTCCAACCAGCGGCACCAAATGTCAACACCAAGCCGTTGCCGAATCATGGAGGCGGAAACGTTAATATGATAGAGACAGATGATGACTGGTGCATGACAAAAGTGATAACTCCAATCGTCCCAGACGAGTTGGAAAGGTCTGTAGCTTTGTTGAGTATCAAAGACAAGAAATAGTTCGTTATTTTGACACCCGCAAAGGTTGTTGCCTTGGTGCCATCAAAGTTCGTGATTGAAACTGCCGCTGCACAAGGTATGACCCAATCTGGTAGATGTTATACTCCTGAGGAGCTTGCTTTCGGAGGTCAAAAGAAGGATCAGGATAAAAGGCCAATAAACGAAGGCGAAGCGGAGGAGTTCTGGAGAAGAATACAGCCGAAAGATTATTCTATTGTTAAGCATTTGGAGAAGACTCCAGCCCAAATTTCTGTGTGGGCCCTGTTGATGAGTTCTCAATCACATAGGCAAGCTCTAATGAAAGCACTCGATGATACATATATGCCCGCGGGCACAAGCAGCGATAATGTGGCTGCCATGATCCACCAGGTTATTCAAGGACATCGCATCAGCTTCTGTGACGACGAGTTGCCCTTTGAGGGGAAGTCTCATAATAAGGCGCTTCATATCACTGTTGTTTGTCGTGAAAGGTTTATCAATCGAGTCTTAGTGGATGATGGATCTGGCCTTAACATTTTCCCATTGTCGACGTTGAGGCAGTTGAAGTTTGACTTGGGGAAACTTGAGCAAAATCAAGTCAACGTGAGAGCCTTTGATGGGGTCCAAAAAGACACTTTAGGAGCGGTAAATCTGGTTATCCAAATGGGTCCGGCCGAGTTCAGTGCGCAGTTTCTAGTCTTAGATATTGATACCAACTACAACCATCTTTTGAGAAGGCCTTTCATTCATATGGCTGGAGCTGTGCCTTCTACTTTGCATCAGATGATGAAACTCGTTTGGAGAAACGAAGAGTTGGTTATTAATGGTGAAGGGAGTCACTCTGGTAGACAGGCGCCTATTATCGATGAAGTGTCTCAAGGTATAGATTTCTACACGGTGGAGCTGGTAAGCGCCACCGGTGAAGACTTGGCCCCACATCCTCCTATGCCCGCCGTGTACAAGATGGTAGCCACTGTGATGCTGCAAAATGGTTTTGAACCCGATTTTGGATTGGGAAGAAATTCCCAAGGAATTATTGAGCCTATTCCGGTCTCCGTCAAAGGAGCTAGATATGGTTTGGTGTAAGACAAAGAAGAAGAATGATCAAGCATTGGCTAGGCCAATACCTCATCTGTATCAATCATTTCCAGTCCGAGAGTATGCCGAGCAAGATGACCTTGGGGAAGGAATCTGTGGCCTCTTCAAAGAGATTGATGCTGTCATTGAGGACGAGGTCGAGCTGACAGGATTCCATGATGCTGAGCCTGGAGAAATGCTACAGAACTGGACCTCCACGCCGATTCTGATTCCCCAAACTCCTTGGTAGAAGGGCATCGTTTTATGCATATTTAAATCGGTGGTAGTCCGGAAGAGGCCCGAGACCCACCATTTTGCATTTTTCTTAATTGCTTAAGTTTTAAAATTCGCTCGTGATGTTTGAAAAATGCAACATGGCCTTTCCCATAGCCAAAGTTTGCATTATTTCTCTTTCGAATGAAAGCCTCTTTATTTAAAATTTGGTTTATTTACTTATTTGCTATAGTTTTACTTGTCTAACTTTGTCTATTTATGGTTTCAGTAATATAAGTTTTAAACCTTCCAATGTCGTGTCATGTCATGGGCTGAACGAACAAAGTGAGGCAGGTGATGATGAGGTTGATAAATACGAAGAGGAAAATAAGGTACCGGAATATGTTGCTGAAGAATTTCTGCAGTATGAAAATCAGCACAAGCCGAATTTAAAGGAAACTGAGACTGTGAATCTGGGAGATCAAGAGTGCGTTAAAGAGACAAAACTCAGCGTTCACTTGAATGAAACTCAGAAGAAGGATCTAATACACTTACTCACCGAATACATTGATTTGTTCGTCTGGGAAGTCGGAGACATGCAAGGGTTGAGTACCGATGTTGTATTTCATAAACTGCCGATTAATCCAGAGTTCGATCCAGTGAAGCAAAAAACTCAGAAATTCAAGCCTGAGTTGAGTTTAAAGATCAAAGAAGAGATCACCAAGCATATCAAGTCTCGATTGGTAGAAGTGACACAATACCCGACTTGGTTGGAAAATGTTGTTCTGGTCGCCAAAAAAGATGGAAAAATTAGAATCTGTGTGGACTACAGAGATCTCAATAAATCTAGCACTAAGGATAATTTTCCGTTGCCAAATATTCACATTTTGATCGATCACTGTGCTAAGCATGAAATGCAGTCATTTGTGGATTGTTACGCAGGTTATCATCAGATTTTGATGGATGAGGAAGATGCAGAAAATACATCTTTCATTACACCTTGGGGTGTATATCATTATAGGGTGATGCCATTTGGCCTCAAGAATACTGGTGCTACCTATATGAGGGCTATGACGACCATATTTCATGACATGATTCATAAGGAGATTGAGGTATATGTGGATGATGTCATAATCAAGTCCCGCGAGAGTTCGGACCACTTGATGCATTTGAGGAAATTCTTTGATCGTTTGCGTCGCTACAATTTAAAGTTAAATCCCGCTAAGTGTACTTTTGGAGTTCCAGCCGGCAAGTTGTTGGGCTTTATAGTCAGCAGAAAGGGTATTGAGCTCGATCCTTCTAAGATTAAAGCAATTCAAGAGTTACCTATGCCAAAGACGAGAAAATAGGTGATGAGTTTCTTAGGAAGGTTGAATTACATCAGTCGATTCATAGCTCAATCAACCGTGGTGTGTGAGACTATCTTCAAGCTTTTGAATAAAGACGCTCTGACAAAGTGGACTGAAGAGTGTCAGACTGCTTGATGCTATCAAAAACTTTTTGTCAAATCCGCCAGTATTGGTTCCTCCGCGAAAAGGGAGTCCATTATTTTTATATTTGTTCGTATCAGATAGTGTATTCGGATGCGTACTCAATCAACACGACGAGATATGGAAGAAGTAAAGAACTATCTATTACATAAGCAAGAAGTTTACTCCATATGAGTCTCGTTACACTCTATTGGAGAGAACATGCTGTGCTTTGACTTGGCTTGCTCAAAAGTTGAGGCATTACTTGTCTTCTTATACTACATATCTCATTTTCAGAATGGACCCGTTGAAGTATATTTTCCAGAAAGTGATGCCGACTGGAAAGTTAGGTAAATGGCAAATGCTGTTGAGTGAGTTTGATATTGTGTATGTGACTCAGAAGGCAATAAAAGCACAGGCCTTGGCTGATCATCTGGCAAAAAATCCTGTTGATGAAGATTATGAACCGCTTAAGACTTACTTTCACGATGAAGAAGTGTCATTTGTGGTGGAAGATATTTCTGAAGCATATCCCGGGTGGAGATTATTCTTTGATGGAGCGGCGAATCACCAAGGAAAAGGTATTAGGGCAGTTCTAGTTTCTGAATCTGGTCAGCACTATCCCATGGCAGCTAAGCTCTACGAAGCTTGCATTCTTGGGTTGAAAATGGCCATCGACATGAATGTCTACGAGTTGTTAGTTATTGGAGATTCAGATCTTTTAATTCATCAAGTTCAAGGAGAATGGGCTGTGAAGAACCCGAAGATCATACCTTACGTACAGTATGTACAGAAGTTATGCAAGAGATTTCGTAAGATCGAGTTCAGACATACTCCTAGGATACAAAATGAGTTGCCGATGCTCTTGCCACCATCGCTTCAATGATTAAACATCCAGATACTGATTATATTGATCCTTTGGATATAGAGCTGAAAGAGCATCCAGTCCATTGTTCACATGTTGAAGTAGAACCAGACGGTTTGCCATGGTATTTCGATATAAAGAAGTATTTGGAGTCCGGAAATTATCCTGAAGATGCTATGTCCAACAAAAAGAAGTCGATACGCCGTATGGCTCTCAATTTCTTTCTAAGTGGAGAAATCCTTTATAGGAGGACTCCAGATTTAGGTCTTCTCAGATGCATCGACTCTGTTCAAGCCGCAAAACTTATTGAACAAATACACGCCGGAGTTTGTGGAACGCATATGAATGGTCTCACTCTGGCATGAAAAATCCTTCGAGTCGGTTACTTCTGGATGACTATGGAGAATGATTGTTGCAAGTTCATGCAGAAGTGTCATAAATGTCAAGTGCATGGTGATTTGATCCGAGTGCCGCCTCACAAACTCAATGATATGAGTTCGCCTTGGCCGTTTGTAGCTTGGGGTATGGATGTCATCGGTCCGATAGAGACAGCCGCTTCTAATGGACACAAATTCATTTTGGTTGCCATTGATTACTTCACCAAGTGGGTGGAAGCAGCTTCTTACAAGTTGGTAACCAAGAAAGTTGTAGCTGATTTTGTTCGCAGCAATTTGATATGCAGGTTTGGAGTGCCAGAATCCATCATTACTGATAACGGTGCAAATATCAATAGTCACTTGATGAGAGAGATATGTGAGCAGTTTAATATTACTCACCGAAATTCGACCGCTTATCGTCCCCAAATAAATGGAGCTGTAGAGGCTGCCAATAAGAATATCAAAACAATTTTGAGGAAAAATGATTGATAATCACCGAGGTTGGCATGAGATGTTGCCATATGCTTTGTTGGATTATCGAACAATTGTCAGAACGTCGACTGGAGCTACTCCATATTTGCTAGTATACGGAACAGAAGTTGTCATACCCGCCGAAGTTGAAATACCGTCTTTGAGAATTATACAAGAAGCTGAGCTAAGTAATGCTGAATGGGTTAGCAAGAGAATTGATCAGTTAACTTTGATCGATGAAAAGAGAATGGTTGCCGTTTGTCATGGTCAACTATATTGACAGAGAATGATTCGCTCTTTGCACAAGAGAGTAAGAGCTAGAAATTTTGAAATCGGTCAGTTGGTACTTAAGCGCATTTTTCCTCATCAAGAAGAGTACAAAGGAAAATTCGCACCAAATTGTCAAGGACCCTACATGGTTCGTAAAGTATTATCTGGAGGCGCTTTGGTCCTGTCAGAGATGGATGGCACTGCATGGCCGAAACCAATCAACTCAGATGCTGTCAAGAGATACTACGTGTGAAGTTTCAGTTTGTATTTCTGTCATTTACTTGTAATTGTTCTATTTTGCTTGTATTTGCTTTGTTTAAAATTTTATCCCTCTTGTAATGAACTACGTCTGACCTGAATTCTAAAGAATGAGATACGTAGGCGGCCTATGTCGGCCTCGGTCACCCCATTTATCCCTCTTAAATATTTCTTTGTATTTGAACTACGTTCGACCTGAATTCTCAAGAATGAGATACGTAGGCGGCCTATGTCGGCCTCGGTCGGTTTCTTTGAAAATTTCTTACTTTGTCAACCTTGAAGGGGGAACTACATTTGACCTGATTCCTGCCTCAATGGGATACGTAGGCACCACAAGGGTTCAGTCATATCTTCCGTAAGATTTCTATTCCTCTTTACAATAGAAACTGGGACAGAATTTTTGAGAGGGACTCAAAAATTCTCGAGAAAAAGATTTTTCCTCAGCAAGCCAAGACTGAAAATACTTCAAAATCTGCAACTGGGACAAAATTTTCGAGAGGACCTCGAAAATTCCATGATTTACTTACCGACAATTGAAGATAAGCCATAACTTGTAACTGTGACAGAAATTTTGAGGACGGCCTCAAAATTCCAACATGGGTTTATCGACAGTCTGGAGTGATTGTGAATACTCCCCAGCGAATAAACTTCCAAGCACCCAAACTCAAAGAAGTTTGCTAAGCCTGACATGACATGACATTTGGCAGTGACCCTTTTCAAAATATTACTTCTCGAAAATTTATTTTTCTAAAGATTTTCCTTTCATGTTTCATTTGTTTTGGCATAAAATATTTTGTCTTATCTATCAAGAGTTGGGAGATCAGGAAGATTAATCGGAGATAGCAGGACAAGGAGCAGACAACTAAAGAATCGACACATCAGTCCGTTTTAAAACTATTTTTCTGTGGATGTAGGCTTATAATATTGCTCATAAATCAGCAAATTCCTCCGATCGATGAATATGGAGGAGTCAAGGGAGGATAAATCTCTCCCAAATTAACGATGTTCATGTAGACGCAAGAATTATTTTATTACTTATACCAGGGACTTAGAAATATGATTTGTTTATTTCAGTCAATTTCCTACAACATGAAGTCTATAAAGAATGTCCAGCTAGATTCGAAGGTGAATCAAGCGAGGAAGAGTTTACGGTTTCCGTAAAGGACGTCATTTGCATCATAATGTCTGATATGATATTATATATTACCCAGAAGGTTCATTTATTTTATTGTCGATCAAGACGATACATTACCCGGAGGGGTCATTTATACTATTGCCGATCAAGACGATATATTATCTGAAAGTTATTTTACCGTTATCGTCAATTGAGATGATATGATTATCCAGAAGGCACCCAGAAGATCGCTATGGTGCTCAATTTAAGCACTATCTTCATTTGGTACCAAGGATGACATCAAGAGTTAATATTCATGCATCGCGGGTCAATATTCATGCATCGCGAGTTAATATTCATGCATCGTGAAAGATCATGCATTGCGAGTTAATAATCATGCATTGCGGAAGATCATGCATCGCGAGTCAATAATCATGCATCGCGAGTCGATAATCATGCATTGCAGAAGATCATACATCGCGAGTCAATAATCATACATTGCGGAAGACCATGCATCGCGAGTCAATATTCATGGATCGTGGAAGAGGATGCATCGCGAGTTAATATTCATGCATCGCGGAAGATCATGCATCGCAAATTAATACTCATGCATCGCGAGTTAATATCCAAGCATCGCAAGAAGAATTCATACATTGCGGAATTTAAGCATCGCGAGAAGATTTCATGCCTCGTAAGAATTTACGCATCGCGGAAGATCATATATGACGAGTCAGTATTCATGCATCGCGGAAGATCATGCATCGCGAGTTAATATCCAAGCATCGCAAGAAGATTTCATACTTTGCGGAATTTATGCATCGCGAGAAGATTTCATGCCTCGCAGAATTTTATGCATCGCGAGAAGATTCCAACCCTCGCAAAATTTACGCATCGCAGGAAGATATTCATACCCCGCAAGTAATCATTCACTACCAGAGTAGAAGTCGTGCATTTCAAGAAGAATATTCATTTATTGGCATCAACTACACTCTTTTATTCATGATAAGAGTAAACAACATGAAGAGTACATCGACATCAAGAGAAGCATCAGAACTGCATCATCTTTCATTTATGTTGACATCAGCATGAAGAGTACATTGACATCAAAAGAAATATCAGCATTGCATCAGCATTTATTTATTTTGACATCGAGTGAAAGTACATTGGAGATTACATTGCAAAAACAAGACAAGCTTTATTTGCTTTACGTCAAACCGATCTAGTTGACGTCAAATAAAGAATGAGAACAATTAAGTGTCGACACGGTAAAAAACACTATTTCCCATTTGAATTGCATTTTTAAGCTGACGAGTTTTATCTCAGTCAGTGTCGAGAGCATCCGAAAGGATGAATTCTCCAACAACAAACCACAGGTGCGGACGACATCAAAAAGGATGCAGCACAACGTGGAACTTTTTCTTAGCAGCGAACTGGGACATAGTCCAAAGAGGAGTATCAAACTCTTAGGACGCGAGCAGAGGAGCGACTTCCACCACAATCAAACCACACCCCTATCGTAAAGGCATGTGGATTTTTCTTTGGCTTTTGTCGGTTTCGGTCGCATCCGAATTTTCGGTATGCCGAAAGCAAGTTTCCAATCTGAGTGACAATGCGCCAAGAGCTTTGGAAATTATGTCCGTGTAAGTTCTTACCTATGGGTGTGAAGAGCTCCACCTTCATGGCTAAGAGGTTGCAAGCCTCTTTTCATACTCGATTTAATTTGTCACTTATCGGAACTAAAGGTTATCTAGCATAATAGATTTCCTTTTCAACTGATCGAGTGGAACTACAAATAGCCTGATTCTTAAAGTTTAAGGATATGTAGGCGGGCTCGATGTTGAAAACTCGGCTGTATTCTAACAATCCCTCTTAAATCTTATTCCCGAGCATCCCGATCCTTCATAACTCGGTATCAAGATGACTTTTGATTTCTTTCCAGGTCGTACGTCAGATCTAGCGTATCGAACTACAGGTGGCCTGAACTCTCATATAGCCCGAGATATGTAGGAAACCCATTTTCGAGGTTCGGCCATGATTCCTAAGGACCGTACCAATTTTTGTCGGAAAGTTGAATTTGTGGTCAGTCAAAATTGGTTTGATCAATTTCATTTTACTTGAATTTCTTGCATCAATCCAAGTAAAATGAGGGACAGTTGTTGACACCCGATTTTGACCCTCCCCAGTAAAGATTAATCCTCGAGTTTCGTCGACTTCGAGCAATTCTAAAATAATTACTTTTGCAAATTTTAAAAAAAATAGCTTGCAAAATATATTTGTTGCTCTTTGTGATTTTGTAGCGCACGATTTACAAAATTACGCATTTAATTATCGCATTTTTTTTGGATATTTAAAATCGACAAAAAATAATAATATATTTTGTTATATATGGATATTTTGGTAACTATTTTAATTATATAGTAGCTTATATTTTGAACTATTTAGTCAATTTATGTTAATTAATTGTTTTATTTTGGTCGAAGTTAAGAAGCTCGTGGATTAATTCGTATTAATTTGTTTTGTCCGAATTTTGGCAAATTATGCTAATCAAATTCGATTTGGCTACCTTGAATTTATTTGGGCTTATTCGAACATAGCTTTAGCTGAAATCCATCAGCTTATTTTTCAGCCCATCCCCTTTAATGCCGGCAAACCCAATTTTGGCCCAGCGACCCATGTGTTTTCTTGACCCGCCCCGCATCCGTTTTCAAGTCTCAAGAAGAGAGATTTTTCAGCTTTTTTGAATAAAACAAAAAGTCCAATGTACATCCTACACGCTATCCACCGGCAGACAACCCAATTTCCCCCTTCATCTTTACCAATTCTCGCGTGAACTCCACCGCCAACGGTGTCCCTCGCGTGAGCTACACCCGCGCGTACAAGCTGTACGTTGGGTTTTTTCTCTTCCCCTATTTCTCCCAGAGCAGAGGACGCGTCCCCTTTCCCCTTCAGTTGTACGATTTCAACAGTAGCAGCAGCACGCGAAGCTGTCCTTGGGCTCAAGATCAAGCCACATCACCCGCCCAGTTTGAAGAATCGATCTCAACCCTTCACCTCGCATCAAAGCTGTTTGAATCGCCTAGAATCGAAGGAATATTCGTTTCTAGATAAGGTTTGGAATTTGAATTCCAAATGGAAAAAGTCTGGGGATTGCCTGGTCTTTTCCCCATTTTGTTGAAAACCCTAATTTTCGGCTATAAAGTTCCTCTTTCTAGTTCATTTGAGGGGGATTATTTTTTTGGGGGGGGGGGGGGGGGGGAGAATTTGGCAAGTTGAAATTCTTTATCCGATTTTTTGAAGGCTAAGCGAGAAACAAAGAGTTTTTTTTTTAGTAAAGGAAAATTTTCTGAGCGATAGCTGAGAGTTTTAGTTAAAAGTAAAAAGGGGTTAGAAGATTTTGGGAGGTTACAAAGGGAGACGATAGCGTTTTAGAAGAGCATCTGACCAGTTTGGTATAGGTTCAAAACTCCGCTTGGTTTTCTTTGTTGTCGCCTGTATCTGCGCCGTCTGTGGTGGGAGTTGCTATCTCATTTTGTTGCCTCATCTCAGGTCGCTGTTCGGAAAAGGTAATCTCCCCACCGTAATAACTTTTTCCTCTTTTTCTATTTCGAATGGATGTTAGCAAGTTGATAAAATCTCTGTATTGATTTGAATGATATGGGGGGTTTAATCTCGATGACATTATTTGTCATTCATCTATGTTTAAGGGATACTTCGCTGTAAGTGTTACGATGTTCCAAATGATTAGCATGTGGGTTTGTCGTCTGTCCGCATCTTTACTTGAGTTTTGTCCGTTTTGTTATGCCTTATTTAAATCCCTTACATTTGTTCAAGTCATATCCCGTTTTGTTTTTATATATATATTTATTTTGGCTCATTTCGAGTTTAGTTTGCTTATGAAATAGCGATTGCCTCTCATTTCCCGACCCTCGTAGCTCATAACTGCATATTGTTTGGGTTTTAAGCTGTTTCTTGTCGATGTTGATTTATTCTAATTTGGTCGAAGGCTAGAAGTCGTAGTCTCGTCGTTTGATGCCTTCTTTGCTGCCAAGCATGTCGTTTTGGATTTATTTAGTTAGTTAAAATATTGTCTGTTTAGTCTTAAACTCCCATTAGTAGGATGATCTGGCATTTGCTTCATGATTATTATAAGCATTGTTTAAATCATTATTAGATATTAATACTTAGTGCATATCGTGTTGAATATAGTTTGGTAGCATGGTTTCTGATTTGTCTCAGCAGTTTGTTTGATTCAAATATATTTTATAAAATAGAAGCATGCGAGATTCTGCCTAGAGTTAATCAAGCTTTTAATTAAGTTAGTCGCCAGTAGAGTTTGTATTACCTGGGGCTGGATTTTGCAAACCATTTGAATAAGAGTTAGAATGTTTTATTCTTTTTATATTTAGATTGTCAAAATACTCCCTGGCGTTGTCTAATTTTCAGCTAAGCATTATGCATCATAGGTGTATATCTTTTATTTTAGGAAGGTTGAAGTAGTATATTGTGAGATTTATAAATTGATCATATTAGTTGATATTGTAATTGTCCGATTGACCTTTTATTTTCATCATAGAATTGGTTTTTTTTGGGGTAATATCCCTTGGTGTGTAGGTTATGCTAGTTCTAGTATTTTATTTGGACAGAAGTTCCTTTATTTTATCCAATATTCACCATTTGTTCTCTGTTATTTGCCTTCGACTAACTCCTTATTTTTAAAAATTTCTTTGTGGCATGTGAAATCCGCTCGAGTTCATCATGAACTCCCACCTCCTTTTTATCTAGAGGGAGGGGGGGGGGGGGTCATTAAGACTCAATTCCTTTTGTTCGAATTGAGTAGTCTAAAATGGCGCTTAGACCCCGAGAATTGGAGAGTCCAAAGCAAGTCCCAAAGAGGAAGAAATCGAAGTGGGGTAGTTGAAGAAGTTGGGCCAAGAAGCCCATATTATTTTATTCTTTTCTTTATATTTTGTAATTTTGGGTCTAAGCCCTTGTCGTCTTTTACTTTACTGAATTTATTTAGTATTAATAATTTGCTTAGTCTAGGACAGGTACGAAAGAAAATGGGTCAAAAACCCAAAACAGGTGGGTCCAAAAACCGGTCAAGGCGAACAGAACCCGAATTTGGACCCAAATCTCTTTTCCTCTCTCTCCTTAATTGTTTTTAATTATTTAACTATTTTGTTTGTCGTTAGCTTAAGGTTAGAAGAATCCGAACCCCCGTAAAATGCCACTTTGGTTTTAACGACTCAATCAAATAAAGTAAATGGCTTAAAGAATTATACAATTTAGAACTCTTAGCTAAATAAATCTTTCACTTTCAAAATAACCTTAATGATTTTTGGCATTTATTTTCAAACGACTCTAAGCGATTTTTCATCAAGTTTAACTTTTAGTCAAATTGAGTTAGTTGCTGGAAAACCGTATTAACGGATATTTTAGGTGCCTAACACCTTCCTAAGATATAAATAGGAATCCCCAAACCCCTTTTAAGTTTTCAAACGATTTTTCTGTTAAGTTTTTGAAAACAGAAGTTTTCTTGATTTTTCTTTAAAAATTAAGTGGTGACTCCAAAAAAGTCGAAAATTCTTACAAAATTCCTTTTCGGATAAAACATTAGTCATCCTATCAACTATCACCCAAATGGAGTCATGATGTCTGCGAGTACGAGGTAACCTTGTGATGAAATCCATATTCATAACTTCCCACTTCCAAGTAGGAATGTCGATCTCTTGAGTCATACCCCCTGGTTTCTGATGTTCTACCTTGACTTGCTGACAATTGGGGCACTTACTCACATAATCTAGTATATCACTCTTCATGCCTTTCCACCAATAGTTCCCGCAGATTGCGGTACATCTTAGTGGCACCTGGATGAATAGAATATCTGGAGTTATGGGCTTCTGCAAGAATATGCCCTCTCAACTCACCCATATCAGGAACACACAATCTACCCTGGAAGCGAAGTACAACATCTCCCCCTTTGGAGAAAACGTCCACTCTCTGATTGTGTACTGCACCCTTAAGTTCAAGAAAGATTGGATCATTGTCTTGCTTTTCCTTAACCTCCACTACCAAAGAAGATTCTGCCCCATTCTGAACTGTTACACCATTGTCTGATATGCTCATAAGGCAAACTCCCAAGCGAGCAATCCTGTGAACATCCTTCACTAGATCCTTCCTTTCTTCCTCAACATGGGCTACACTACCCATAGATAATCTACTAAGAGCATCTGCTACTACATTTGCCTTACCAGGATGATAATGCACACTCATATCATAATCCTTAAGGAACTCAAGCCATCTCCTCTGGCGAAGATTCAACTCTTTCTTGGTGAACACATATTGAAGGATCTTATAGTCAGTGAACACATCTACATGAACACCATACAAATATTGTCTCTACATCTTGAGTGCAAACACCACTGCTGCAAGCTCGAGGTCATGAGTTGGATAGTTCTTCTCATGCACCTTAAGCTGTCTAGAAGCATATGCTATAACCTTGTCTCGTTGCATCAACACACAACCAAGGGAAACTCTAGATGTGCCGCAATAGATCACATAACCATCTGACCCCTCTGGTAGAGTCAAACCAGGAGCTGTAGTCAATCTAGTTTTCAATTATGCAAAACTTTTCTCACAATCATCTGACCATTGAAACTTGACCATCTTCTGAGTCAACCTAGTCAATGGTGAGGCTATGGATGAAAATCCTTCCACGAATCTTCTGTAATAACCCTCTAGACCTAAGAAACTTCTGATATCTGTAGTAGAGGTAGATCTGGGCCATTATATCACTGCTTTTATCTTTTGTGAATCCACTCGGATCCCTTCGCTAGACACAATGTGACCAAGGAAAGCAACAGATTGTAACCAGAACTCACATTTGCTAAACTTAGAGAATAACTGGCGATCCTTGAGATTCTGTAGAACAATTCTCAAATGACTCGCATGTTCTTCCTCATTCCTAGAGTAAATGAGGATATCATCAATGAAGACGATAACGAACAAGTCCAAGTACTGTTTGCACACTCTATTCATCTAATCCATGAAAGCTGCAGGAGAATTTGTTAGTTCAAACGACATAACTACAAATTCATAATGACCATACCGAGTTCTGAATGCTATTTTCGGAATGTCACTATCTCTGACTCTAAGCTGATGATAACCCGATCTGAGGTCTATCTTTGAGAAGTGACTAGCACCCTGAAGTTGGTAAAACAAGTCATCAATCCTGGGGATGAGATACTTATTCTTGATTGTGACCTTGTTCAACTGTCCGTAGTCAATGCACATTCTGAGAGAACCATCTTTCTTCTTTACGAACAACACTGGTGCACCCTATGGTGAAATACTAGGTTTGATGAAGCCCTTATCTGGAAGGTCTTTCAAATGCTCTTTCAATTCCTTAAGCTCTGCTGGAGACATTTCGTAAGGAGGAATAGAAATAGGCTGGGTATCTAGAAGGAGATCAATTCTAAAGTCGATTTCCCTTTCGGGAGGGACTCCAGGAAGATCTTCTGGAAATACTTTTGGAAACTCCAAGACTACTGGAACTGACTCAAGAGTTGGGGTTTCAGAGCTAGAATCCTTAACCCAAACTAAATGATAGAGATAATACTTAGATATCATCTTTCTGGCCTTAAGGTAAGAAATGAATCGACCCATAGGCGCTAAGCTACTACCCTTCCATTCTAAAATTGGTTCGTCTGAAAACTAAAAACGAACAATCCTAGTTCTACAATCGACTGAGGCATAACATGAATGTAACCAATCCATGCCTAGAATGACATCGACGTCTACCATTTCTGGCTCTACAAGATCTGCTGAGGTGACTTTTTGAGAGACTATGACAGGGCAATTTCTGTATACCCGTCTAGCTATAACTGGGTCAGCGACTGGAGTAGAGACTGAGAAAGGTTGTGAGAGAGTTTCTGGACTGACACTGAATTGGACTACTATGTAAGTAGTTACAAAAGAAAGAGTAGCCCCTGGATCCAACAATGCATAAACATCAAGGTCAAAGACTCGTAACATACCAGTGATTACATCTGGAGAACCTTCCTGATCCTGGCGAGCCTGAAGAGCATACAATCTATTTTGGCGATGACCGTCACTTGTACCAAATGAGTTACCCTGCTGAGTTGGACGACTTGCTGGTACGGATGAAGTTGTAGATTGAACTCTACCATTTCCACCTCCTTGACCTTGTCTAGAAGGACAATCCCTCAACTTGTGACTAGACTGACCGCACCCAAAGCATCCTTCTTTTCCTGCGACACACTCGCCCGGATGGTTCTTACCACACTTAAGGCAAGTAGGGTAAGTCGCGGTGCCTGAAACACTTCACTCAGACATAGATCCTGGTGCTCTAACCTTCTGGTCATACATGTTCTTGGAGGATGGAACACTAGCTGACGAAGGGGCAGGAGCTGAAAACTTTTACTGACCCTGCGAGTGATTTCCACCACCCGATTTCTGCCGAGAAGAGTCATCGTTCCCAGTCCTAGCCTTCTTATTCTCCTTAGCCTGTTCCCTAAGCTTATCACCCTCAACCTGCTGAGCATGAGTCATAAGCCTAGAGATGTTCATATCTCTCATCAACATAGCATTCCTGCACTCTGGTTTCACAAAATCTGACATTTCATACCAAAACTTATTCATTTGAGAGTTGGAGTCAGCAACTATGTGGGGAGTATACCTAGAGAGTTGGTTAAACATCAGCCCATACTCTTGGACCGTCATGTTTCCTTGCCTCAAGTTCATGAATTCCTGAGCCTTTTGTTCTTTCAGCTCTATTGGGAAAAACCTATCCAGAAAGGTCTCACTAAAACAATCCCAAGTAATGGGAGCTGCATTTCCATCCCTATTCTTCTTCCACTGAGTGTACCAGATATGAGCAACATCCTTCAACTTGTATGATGCCAACTTAACCAGATCATTCCCAGTGACTTGCATTACCTCAAAGATCTTCTTGATCTTATCCAAGAAATTCTGAGGATCCTCATTAGTTTGTGATCCTAAGAACTCAAGCGGATTCATCCTAACAAAGTCACGGACCCTTGATGTTGCTGATCCACTATTTTCATTCACACAAGCATGAACCCAATTTTTCTGATGGGTCATACTCTGAGTCAACATCTGTATGGCATTCCTGAACTCAGCATTGGAGACTTCTTGATCGGGGACTGGAGGAGCTGCATTTGCATTCCTGGCATTCGAATTCCTAGCGTTAGCTCTACGAAGAGGCATGATCAGAAACGTAAAACGTTAAGTTAGAATGGAATTAGATCATACTTTACGCACGATAAGAGTAACAAGAAAGTGAAGTTTCCCTAAAACACTTCATAGCCTCCCTCTCACTAGATGTGGTGCACTTCACATCCATAAAAAGAACTCTTATTAGTGCGGCTTTTCAGACATCCTATGACACTAAAACTTAGTGCTCTGATACCAAGTTTATCACGCCCCGAGCTACCCCCGAGAAGCGGACACGAAACCTAAGACCACAAGTGATCCCAAGCTAACCCTGCTGGCACGATCACGAGCATACTAAAGAATATAAACTGTTGCGGAAGCTAAATCATACTTAAACTGAAAAGATGGGGAATACACATATGCTAAAACTTAGATATATGAAAACTGATGAGTTTAATACAAAGAAAATATTAACTCAACGCTAAGTTGAAAGTAACTATGTCTGAAAATAGCCTCTAAATTGGACTAGAAATACTGGGACAAGCCCCAGCTAAATCTAGCAAAAACTGAAACTAAATAACTAAAAGACTGAAATGAAACTCATGACTGCTATCCTCGGAGAATGAGGACTCACCACTGAATCTGCTGAACTAGAATCGGAAATTAATTTATGCGTGATCTGGATGCTGAGAACCTGAACCTACATCACGAGAAGATGTAGCGCATGTATGCGTCAGTGCTTTAAGGTACTGAGCATGTAGGATAGAGTAAAACTAAAATAAAACATAACTGAACAAGCACAAAAGCGAGTATAATAATTTGAACATGATATAGAGAATTCTGAGATAATTGAATGCAATGACCAATTTATAACATGCTGAAACTGAATACTGAATATACTAATAATTGGTCAATGCAAGAGAGTCTGACTGAACTATGGGAGCTACTAATAACCGATAATAAAACAACATGAGCTAAATGTGGTGTCCGATGTATACGCCCCATCGAGAGGACCCAATATACCTTGCCAAAGGTATAAAGGCATGCTGGTGTGATCACTAAATTGATTGCCCACAGAGGGGACTTACAACTTACTTGGTTAGTAGTTCTGAGACAAATTGGGTACGCTGAACCCTAGTCCAACTCGGTATTATGCTACTCCTATTGATTTATGTAGTTAACTGATTATGTCTTAATTTTTATAAAATACTGGATAGCTCAAAACTGAACATGCAAACTGTGAAGGCAACATTTAATCGTATAATGATGCATTAATAACTGAGGCATGTATATCTGAAGTAACTGAAATATTTGACCTAGCATGTGTAATTCAAGAACTACAGAAATACAAAGCTAGGGTTCTGAAATTCAATCGATAATCTGAATAACTTTACAATCTGATTTGGAATATATTTTTAATAAATTCATGAAGTTCTATCAAAGTTCTAGAAACCCTAGGTTTAATCATAATAAGAGAATCAAGAACTGACTGAAAACTAGGGACCCAATGGGTGAAAGGAACCCACTAGTGAAATCCCACATACCTGGTGATGAACTTCACGGAAAAATACTTAGGTTTCGGGGTTGGAACTGCTGGAACCTTGCTGCGTTCCTTAACTAGGGTTCTTGACCTTTTTGTCCTTTATTGCTTCTAATGTTTCTAAGTTTGATTAATGATTTAACTTAGGTAAGTTTTAGTTATGTTTCTAGGCTTAAGATGACTAAAATATGATGATTTAGGGTCAAAACGACGTATCTTAAGATTTAAATGAGGTGGGAAAAGACCAAAAGGCCCCCGGGTAAGTTGCTGTCGGACCAAAGGATGACCTGGACAGACGGTCCGTAGGTTGGGTCTGTTTGACAGGCCTTTACTACAACGGGCATAACGTTTTACTCATAGCTCTGGTTTTAGCAAGATCGGTGTCTATGGATATATAATTCAATTATCTATCTTTTGGTATAAAATGGGACACCTAATTTATTTTGTGCTAAGAGTTATGATCATTTGAATTTGACCCAACTGCATTTCCCCCTTAACTATTTGCGAATTCCCACCTACGGATGGTGTATCCACCTACGGACCGTGCTGGTCAACGTGGTCCTTCTCAGAGAGTGTCTGAAAGGGGGTGTCGATCGACGGTCAAGGACTACGGACTATAGTTTGACCTACGGACCGTAGGTCCATCCGTCAATCAGGATTTAACCAATTTTTTTCCGAGATGAATTCTGGGAGTCTCTGATCCCATAGACGGATGTGCAGGATGGACTGTGAGTCAGGCTACGGTCCGTCGATAGCCATGTTGGTTGCACCTGTAGATTTTTCTGAAAAACTGATTTTAAGTCTGTTTTGGATACGGGGTGTTACAACTTTAATGAAAATAAGTCATTTAGGAAGTTTAGAAACCAAAACTTTGAAGAACGTACATGACGTTCGGAAACTAGTTCAATGAGGTACTAGCCTGCCTTAGCCTATTTGACTAGCTTTTCGGAGTCGGAAATTGATAAATTTTGGTGGAAGGGTGTTTAACATATATTAGGGTTGATTCATAGTCGAAACATTTGGGTGCACTATCCAAGGACCAACCAAGGGCCCTTGAGGAGGACCCTAGCATTTTGGGGTCAAAGTTTGTCCAAGGCAGTGTCCACAAACTGATGCAACCCACGATCCGTTGTCCAATCGACGGGGCATGGACTGCTTTCGTCGATGGACACTTAGCCAAAATTTTGAAAGACTGCAAATGGAAAGTCTTTGAAATTATCGACAAATGTACAGCATGGAGGTGAACAGTGCCCGTTGATGGACACACGATCCGTCGATCGTGGTCTCATCTGTGGAGCCACTTTTTTGCTGCATGATTTTATTTAATTTATTTAATTAGTTGGTTCAGTTAGGAGGTTAATTTGGGGTTAGGGGATTTCTATTTAAGTTAATTAACAACCTATATAAAGACTCGAACCTAATTAGACAAACCTAAGCTCTCATAAATTCCAAAACACAAACTCTCTTCCTTCTTTCTTCTTTCTCTCTCAAGTTGAAGAACTCCATAGAATTCAAGGTCAAGGTGGGTTTTACGGCTCCAATAACCAAAGTTTCTTCATCAATCTTCATCAAAATACTAAGGTATGGGATTCCTTTCACCTTTGGGATCTCTTTCCTTAAAGGGTTCCTTCAAATTGATTTCAAAAGATAAGTTTTCATGTGGGTCTCTTTCAATTGGAGTTGTTTATGATTTATTTTAGTTTTATTGAATAGATTATGATGAATTATTACTATATTACACTACTTATTGATGGATTGATCTAGTTTGTAGAAGATGACCTTTCCCTTTAACCCTAGGTTATGATCTTGAGTTGAATTGTGTAGTGTTGGTTCCATTGACTTGGTTATTGGTTGAATTAATATATTATGATGATATTATGACAATTGATGGGTGATTTAAGAGTTTTTTATTGTAAGACCATGCTGATAGCTTTGGAACAGGAAGAGGTAAGGACTTGTGATCTTGAAATCCTAATTCTATTGTGATGACTTATGCTTTGTGATTTTGATTCAATTGAAGTATGTGTGTTGTCATTGGATTGACTAGGATTGTATGATGTTTGTATTGAAATGTCTTGACTATGGTTTTGCGACATTTTGGCTAGGATGTCAATGTTATAAGGATGGTGATGACTTACCAATGTGCCTTATTATGAACGATTATGTAAATGTGCTAACCTCACATGTATGAATTGTAATGAAAGGGAAGTACTCATGCAATTCTTATTGAGCTATGATGATGATGATTATATAAGGGATAGACCCTATGACCTAAACTAAGATATAATTGTTAATAAAAGCTTAAAGACATTTCAAAACGGGCTCTAGCTTACCACCGATTGAACTAGGGTGAGGAGTGTCCCTTCCCACATTAGGAAAGGTAGGATCACTAATGTACTCTTGAGATTGTAGACTATAATGCATGCAGCATAAAGATGGTCCCAATTATATCTCCTAGTTCTTGAACAATGTTGCCCCAATAGGAATACTAGCTAGTGGATCCACGTAGTTGCTATGTTCATGTTATGGTACTACCTTTACAAGTAGTTCGCCTTCTTTCGGTGTAGGGTTCTATGACACCGGATTCCACATTAGCTCATGTAGTCTATGTCGATTAAGGTAAAATGTTCCCAAAAGGTAAAATGAATTAATGAATGAACTATAACTATGATGACCTAAGGGGTTTAGCTTAGTCTAGGTAGGGCTATGGGACTCTACGTATACATTGCACTAGTAAGCCTTGAAGGGAGTCTTGGGAGGATGATCTTATAAATGTATATGCTTATAAATGTATATGATGATCGTATACGTTGATGACACCTTATCATGTTGAATTCACTTGTGACTATATGTTTAGTCAATATTGCTAAAGTATGAAGTTATGTACTCTGATTGATATGATATGTGAAGTTGGACATTGATTGTGGTTCTAGTTAGGTTTACTTGATTAAGTAAGGTTATGGGGCTTTGCTTAGTTATTTCACAAGTGGACTTAATGAGGATCATGAGTAATGGTATTTCTATGTTATAATCTGATGAACTCATATTCATGCTTGTGATGTTGTTACTTGATGATAGGGTTGTATTTGATTATGCGTTCAAGTATGTTGATATGGATGTTACTTGCTTTGACTTAGAGTGGTTTGGTCTTGTATAGTACATGGTATTGACTTGATGAATATGCATTAATGACTTGCATTGGTTCTTGAATGTGCATAAGTCTTTCCAAATGTTAAATAACATGTTTTAATGAAATGTCCCTTTTTAGCATGATTTGATATTATATGTGCATATGTCTCGTACTTAGTACATGTGATGTGCTAACCCCATTTTCTCTCTTTTCCCCAACATTTTAGGTTCCGGTCGTTGAAGGATTTTGAGAAAACTTTGAAGAAAACTTGGAAATTCTCAATCATCCAAGTTGGGTAGGTCCTCACTTTCTGAGGGCAATGCCAATATCAAGCTTATGAAGTTGTTTTAGTTTAAGACTTTTATATTCTTTCCTTTCATTTGAGTACGAATTGTATAACCTATATGTGGCTTTATTACATTGATGTATGGGATATACCCAATTGATATATTCTTGTTTTAGATGGTTATGAGATGAGACACTCTCTTTATATATTATATATATCTATGTGCAATAAAAGTAGAAGACTATGTAATCTTTTTATACGAAGGGTATATGTGTACTCGATATGAATATATATTATGTGTGTGCAAGAGGTCTATGTAAACATCATGATAGATAGAAAAAGTTTTAAATTTTCCGCATTTTAACCTATGAATGTAATGATGTAAACTAAAAGGCTAGTCTTAGTCTTCAAAGAGGACGACAATGTCAGTTACGTATAGAGGGTGCTCCTCGAATATGACAGATTCACGAAAGAAACTCATGATTGGCATATCACAACACTATGGAAGCTTACATGCCTCAAAGAACTAGATTCTTTGTGATTTTTAGTTGACCCAAAACTTAGAAGAACCTAGGAATGATTTGAATGAATTCTCTTTAACTTTTTTGGAACTCAAGGTTCTATATATAGTGATCTTAATATTTAAGAAGTTTTGAATTCCTTGGTAAAATACTACAAACCACAAGGGATGGTTCGAGTCTTAGTTCAAAATTTTTATAGGGTGTTACATTATCGACGCTTGTTCTACCGATGCACTAAATGATAATATAGATATCTCGCAAATGCAGGCCTTTGCATAGGGAATAGAGGATCGTTGACATCTACACTATATGATTGAGAGGGTCTCTCTCGAGAGAGAGAAGAGGGCGAGGCCTGCTGGTTCACAAGGAGATTGTTAGGGTGGTCCCAGACCTCAATATTCTAGTAGGCTAGATAGACCTCCACCATAACAGTTACAGGGGAGTACATTTCATCATTTAGGACAGTCATGCCCAAGTGAGGGTTGAGGAGTATTAGTCTCTCAGCAACAGAGGGGTTCAGGACAGGCTAGGACAACGTTGTCGCATTGCGTTACTTGCTGTAAGATGCATTTCTGGAGGTGCAGGCAGGGTTCCATAGGTTGTTATTCTGGTAGACAGGACGGAGGGGCATGAGTGGATGAACTGTCCGACCATAGGAAAGGGTGGTTTAGGCAAGTCGACCGGGGCAGTATTAGTTTCCTCCTCCTCAACATAGTCTACAGGGCGTCGACCCCAAACTTCAACAGATAGATGTAGAGGTGGAGGCAGATATGGAGCATCTAGCTCTGCTAAAAGCCAGAACCGTACATATTCAGTAGTCGGTCGACAGGACTTAGATTCATCACCAGATGCTCTGACAAGTGCATCAATTGTTTGCTTCCATTGTGTTTATTTTTTATAGATCCTAGATCTACTTTGTCTTATGTTACTCCATTTATTGTGATGAAGTTATGTATAGTAGCAGAGTAATTAGATCGATCCTTTATTGTATCTACTCCAATTGGTGAGTATATTATTGCCAGGAAGGTGTATCAAGGTCACGCGGTATAAATTATCGATCGTTAGACTCTGGAGACCTGGTAGAGTTCAAGATGGTCGATTTGGACGTCATTATGGGTATTTACTGGTTAGCATCTTTTGATGCTAATGTTAAGAGTCGGAAAAAGATTGTTAGATTCCACTTTTCCGGAGAGGCAGTTAAGGAATGGAAAGGCGATACAACAACACTGAGAGGTAGGTTTATTTCCTATATTAAGGCGAGGATGATGATTACTAAGGGTTGTATTTACCATCTTGTTCGCGTTCATGATATAGGTGTAGAACCACCAAGTCTTTTGTTTATTATGGTAGTTAATGAGTTTCTTGATGTATTTCCTGACGAGTTTCCTTATATCCCTTTAAAATGGGAAATTTATTTTGTGATCGATATGCTACAAGGTTGTAAGATCCCGAAAATGACTTAGGTGAAGCTAGAGACTAACGTGGTTGTAATGATGGTCTAAGGTTCTAAATTGGTCTATAATGTGGTATAGAGGCAGTAGCTAAGAGCTTAGGTGCATTGGAAGTGAAACATCAAGGGACGACCAAGACGTTCGACGACTAAGTCACATAAGTGCCTCATATGTGGTTATGTGTGGTTATATGTGTTTATGTGTGATTCATGATCTTATATGGTCCTTAAATGAGTTATTATGGAGTACATAGGAAGTGCGTCAAGTTTCGTGAAGTTTGGAGGTCAACGTTCAAGAACGTCCATGACGTTCGAAAGATGTTCCTTGAAATGACCTTGTGTGTCTAAGCATGTTTCGTTGAGTTTTACGTGTTTGTTTTGGATGAAAATCATGTGGAAGGTCCTTAAATCGTATACGTACATGTTTGGATTGGAAAATTCCGGGTAAGACTCCACATAGGACCCATAAGGGGCCCTAGAGGAGGACCCCAACTTGGAACTCAACACTGTCAGGCAGTGGCCAACGGACGACCCAAACAACGGCCAGTCGACGGCCCGTCGATGGGTATCGTCGATGGATACATGTGTCCTGCAGGTTGAGGAGTTGCAGGATCAACCAACGACACCCCATCGATGGGGCGATGGTGAGACCATGGACCGTCGATGCTAGGCATTGATGGTGCTGAAATCTGGCAATTTTTCTGTTAAGGCTTGGGGTTTTTGGGAAATTCACCACAAGTCTTATAAAATGTGGGGACGATTGTTTTAGGTGTTTAGGAGTATTTTAAGAGTATATAAGTGAAACTCTCATTTAAACCCTAGCATCTAAATCAAAACCCTTTCCCTCCTAAAGTTCCCCTAAAAAACTTCATGAGAGTTCAAAGTGAAGATGGATCTTGAAGATGGATCTTCAATGGAGTTTCTTCTTCAATTATCATTGGGTTCTACTAATAAGGTATGGTAGTTCTTCATCTAAGGCTTTCTATCATCTTACAACAAATTTGAAAGATGATTTTCAAAGATTTCAAAAAGATGAAGAAGTCCAATTTCTACTCTATGTCTTGGGTTCTTGCATAAAACATTTTCAAAGATTAAGATATGATGTTATTAATGTAGAATTGACGTTTTCTAATGAAATTCTCCATGAACCCTTGATCTTTGAAATCTCTAATTTTCACTAAAATATGGGTGAAATGATTATGCTTTGAGATTAATGAATTCATGTGTAGATTGTTATGGGATTTTGAATTATGTACAAATTATGTATGTATGGTTTATAGGATGTTTCAATTTGATCAATTGAGTAATGAATACTTTTAGATCTATTGCATGTTAAGCTTATTGAATTAATATTGACTTAATGCTTATAGATTCTAGTGTAGTTTTCTATGGGCTATTGAATGATGTAAGGATTGTATTCAATTGATATCTAATTGGTCTTATATTGATAAATATATATTGAATTGACTTAGATTCATTGAGTATTATGAGTTTTGTATTGAATTGATGTTCATGGCCATGGGTAAGGGCCTTATGGTATTGAATTGGATGGTTTAGCTTTGGTTTGAAGTGGTGAGATGAATTGGGTGGTACGCTGCCCTAACTCTCTTATTATTATGTATAGCTATTGTAATTTAGATCTTGGATTATATGTGATTGGTTTGGTACACTTATGGTGGCGGTGTTATGTGAATTGATTTGGCCTTGTCGGCGTTATTTTTAAGTATTATGATGATCATGGCCTTGTCGGCACTACTTAAAGTAATATGTTGATTAGTGTAGTTTATTATATGAAGTATGATCATGTCTACCTATATGTGAAGTAATGTGAAAGTATGTGTTCTTCTATTGATGTTATTTAGGTGATCATGTTAGACTAATGACTATGTGTTCATGTGTGTAGTCTTAGAGTTAAATGCATGATTGTTCATACTTGGCTATATGAGTCTATGATGATTATATTGATGATGATATATTAGTATATAGGGTGACTTAAAGATGATAATGCTTGTCCTTATGTGCTTCTAGAATGACATGTAATATGTACTAAAGTGAAGTATGTTGTATCTTGTTTAGGTAGACTTGTGTCCCTTACTTGATGCATGTATGAAAATTATATGTGATATCTTGACTTAGGAAGCTAAATCGTCTCATTCTTGTATGTATGAATGATGTGAGACCTTGAATGATGATAAGAGGGTCCTTTATGTGAAATCTTGAACCTAGTGGTAAGGTTATGAAACTTGAAGTCGAAAGCCATAATGGTATCCTTGATGTAATGTAATGATTGACTTAAGGTTGATTGGAAGGAAATGCATCATATAAATACTTAGGAAAGTCATGATGAGCTTCTTGTCGCCATTGGAAGGTAGCCCCTATAGGACCTCTTTAATAGGGTAAATGTCATTAGGTCATGAACTTGATATGGAACCCCTTTATATGAACCTTAATGTTAATTAATCTATGAGAACAAAGGCTAGTGAAGTAGCTCTAGTTAAAGAATGAGGCTAGAGTACAAAGTTAGCCCTTCATATTCCTTAACCATATGCCTACATGGGATGTGTCCAAGTTCTACCATTGGCAAGTAGAACAACCTCATCGGAGGATGATAGAACTCCGGATTCCATGCTTTGCTACCATGGTCTATGTCGGTTATTGCCTATTCTCATAATGTGGGATACTTACTAGTATTGGAGAAGTTCTATGGAGTTTAGGTAGTGGTATGGGATGCTACCTAGACATTGCACAATAGGCTTTGAAGATGTTAGTGAGAGTCCCTAGGTCTTCTTCAAGACCATTACTTGAATGTCCTTATGTGATGAATGTCTCGTAAATGAACTAAGGAATGAAATGACTTAAGCTAAGAAAGAATGTTAAATGGATAAGTTCTTATCTAGAGTAGTTAAGAGTTGTCTAGTTAAGGTATGAAGGGGGCGTAGGAATGGTCACTTCATCTATTTTTTAGATAAGTCTTAATAATGATTCTAGTTAATGAATATGATTGATTATGTGGACATGATCCTAACCTAGGTAAGTCTTAAGGATTACTTAGGTAATCTGGAAGAGGTCAATTAAGGATATTTCTTCTAGAGTTACTTCAGTAGGTCTTTTGAAAACCTTTGAAAGGGAGAATGTCATGTTTGATGTATGATATGGTATTAAGTGAGAATGATTCTATCTTAGGCAGTCTATAGGATCCCTTGTTTGTGTGAAAGGGATTGTATGGGCGGTCTCTTCACAACTCACCCAAGTGAACCTTGGAATCACATTTGGTAGGAGGATCTCATGTTTATGTGCTTGATGTATTGTAAGTGTGTATGTGTCTCACGTTAAGTAGTCTTAAGGATCATTTAGGCATGCTTTGAGAGGGTTTATGGGCGGTCTCTCTTTGTATGACTTAAGTGAGTCTTATGATATATTTTAGTGGGTTGACTACATTCAAGAAGATGTCAAATATGAAGGCTAAGCACTTCACTGTAACAGTGAAGGAACATCACTGTAACAGTGAAGGAACATCACTGTACAGTGAAGTAGTTCACTGGAAAGTTGGCACAAAAATGTGAATAATTGCTTGGATGATTTCTTCTGTATTTTTAATGTGATAAATGTTGTTCTTATGTTAATTCTATGATGTTTTAATCAAAATTCATGAAAGGAATGTTATTGACTAAATGTTCTTTTTTTTCATGGTTTTTGCATGGATTCCATACTTAGTACATCTAATGTGCTAACCCCTTCTTTTCCCTTTTTGACTAAAGTGTAGGAAATCGTAAGTCTTGATATACCATGGAGGATGTATAGGTTCCTAAGGGTTGAAGATGAAGTATTGGTGAATCCTCATCGATTCGAGGATAATATCCACATGTTCGTTTATGTCTTAAGTCTTTATTTTATGTCTTGTATAGACTTAGTATCAAGTGTTGTATACTCTAATGTTTAGATGGTTCAAGGGGTTATTGTAAAGGTTTAATGTTTTAATGAAAGTCTTCCGCTTGTGTATCGTTTATAAAAGGAGTTCTTCGTGTGTGAAGAAAGTTTTAAATTCTTACTCATCTTAGTATGTCTATTATGCAATGAATGATACGAGTGGTTTAGATGAGACTTTTTGAAGTCTCATTTGCCGTGTGACGAACTCAAGGATGCTCTAACTTCTAGGGTGTACTTGAGGGGCGTGACAAACTTGGTATCAGAGCATAAGGTTTGAGAGTTTAGTAGTTGTCTCATGAACCACATCTAATAGAGTCTTGTTTATAATGTGAAGCGCGCCACATTATAAATAGGAGGCTATTGGGTGCTAGGAAAATTTTCACTTCTTCATTTATCTAATCGTGCCTAAGAGCTTCGTATATGGTGTCATTCCCTTGTCTCCCTTATGTTTTTGGTCATTTGAGTGTGACTTTATGAAGTTTGGGTTGAGGGAGAGAAAAGATGAGATGTGACTTGTGAGAAGAGGTGTGAAAGATGGTATTGATGACCTAATGTTGGTTTAGTTACCTTTTGAAGGGTAGTGTAGTTGAAAAGAATGGTAAGGTATAGAGTAGAAATGTGAAGGAGTGGTTGTTGAGATGGTTTGAAGTTGTGTAAGACCCAACCATAGAAGGGAGGGTGAAGAAGTTTAAAGATAAAGGTGAGTTTATCCTAGCAAGGGGTGAAATGGTTAGATGGTTGAACTATGAGAGTCTTTATTTCTCATGAGTTAGACTTTAGGTGAAAAAGAATTAGTAAGGTTTAAGGTGCCTTGAGGGAGTTCCTTGGGGTAGATGTTATGTTGACCTTAGAATGGTTTTCTCCTAAGTGGGGGAGTATGATGAAGAGTATAATTGTTGGGAGTGAGGTATCCTTAACTTTTATTTATGTGTTCATTCAAGCCTAAAACAAAGAGTTCTTAGTAACTTGATTTGTGTAGGAGTTTTTGTGAAAAAATGAGTTCCAAACATTCTCCTTATGATATGCATGCTTGATTGAAATTGAATTTCATTAAATTCTTGTATTATGTATTTTATGAAGCCATGATTATGTTGTAAAAGGTGTTTATATGAAGTTACCTTTCATATTAGCATGTTTCTATCATGAAATTACCTAAAAGTTGCATTTTTTAAAAAGTTGCACAATTCACTGTAATGCACTGGCAGGTCACTGTTAAATATTTTCAAAAATTGACTAATTGATTCTTTGGTCTAAAATTATTGTAATATGGTTAGAACTGATGTATATGAGTAAAATAATGAATATAAAATGAGTTTTTGCTATTTGGAATTAAGGAGATGAGTTTTATAGCATGAGGAGTTATAGAATTTTATTCTAGTTTCATGTTGCTTTGTGATTCTCTTTATTTTGTGAAATTGATGTTTTCTCCTTGATTATGTCCTATATGGCATAGTTATGAGTTACTAATTGAATCTATAATCTTGTAAGTGTTAGGAGAGTGACAAGTGTCATTCGAGGACGAATGTTGTCCAAGTGGGGGAGAATGTAAGATCCCGAAAATGACTTAGGTGAAGCTAGAACCTAACGTGGTTTTCGTGATGGTATAAGGTCATAAATTGGTCTATAATATTGTATAGAGGCAGTATCTAAGAGTTAAGGTGCATTGGAAGTCAAACGTCAAGGGACGACCAAGACGTTCGACGATGAAGTCACCCAAGTGCCTCATATGTGGTTATGTGTGGTTCTATGTGTTTATGTGTGATTAATGAGCTTATATGGTCCTTAAATGAGTTATTATAGTGTATATAGTCAGTGCGTCAAGTTTCGTGAAGTTTGGAGGTCAAACGTTCAAGAACGTCCATGACGTTCAGAACATGTGCCTTGAAATGACCTTTTGTATCTAAGCATGTTTCGTCGAGTTTTACGTGTTCGTTTTGGATGAAACTCTTGTGAGAGGTCCAAAACTCCTATACATACATGTTTGGGTTGTAAACATCCGGGTATGACTCCACATAGGACCCACAAGGGGCCCTAGAGGAGGACCTTAACTGGGAACTCAACACTGTCAGGCAGTGGCCAAACGACGACACAAACGACGGCCAGTCGACCAGGCGACGGCCCGTCAATGGGTCACGTTGATGGATACATGTGACCTGAAGGTTGATGAGTTGCAGGAGCAACCAACGAGACCCCATCGATGGGGCGTGAGTGAGACCACGGACCGTCGATGCTGGGCGTCGATGGTGCTGATATCCGATAGTTTTTCTGTTAACACTTGGTGGTTTTGGTAAATTCACCCCAAGTCTTATAAAACGTGGGGACGGTTGTTTTAGGTGTTTAGGGATATTTTAAGAGTACATAAGGGATTAAAATCTCATTTAAACCCTAGAATCTAAATCAAAACCCTTTCCCTCCTAAAGTTTCCCCAAAAACCTTCATGAGAGTTCAAAGTGAAGATGGAGCTTGAGGATGGATATTCAATGGAGTTTCTTCTTCAATTATAATTGGGTTCTACTAATAAGGTTTGGTAGTTCTTCATCTAAGGCTTGCTATCACCTTAGAGCCAATTTCAAAGATGATTTTCAAAGATTTCAAAAAGATGAAAAAGTCCAATTTCTACTCTAAGTCTTGGGTTCTTGCATTAAACGTTTTCAAAGCTTAAGATATGATGTTATTAATGTATAATTGAAGTTTTCCAATGAAATTCTCCATGAACCCTTGATCTTCTCAAATCTCCAATTTTAACTAAAATATGGGTGAACTGATTATGCTTTGAGATTAATGAATTCATGTGTAGATTGTTATGGGCTTTTGTATTATTTATAGATTTTGTATGTATGGTTTATAGGCTATTTCAATTTGATAAATTGAGTAATGAATAATTTTAGGTGTATTGTATGTTAAGCTTATTGAATTAATATTGACTTAATGCTTATAGATTCTAGTGTAGTTTTCTATGGGCTATTGAATGATGTAAGGATTGTATTCAATTGATATCTAATTGGTCTTAGATTGATAAATATATATTGGATTGACTTAGATTCATTGAGTATTATGATTTATGTATTGAATTGATGTTCATGGCCATGGGTAAGGTCCTTATGGTATTGAATTGGATGGTTTAGCTTTGGTTTGAAGTGGTGAGATTAATTGGGTGGTACGCTACCCTAACTCTCTTATTATTATGTATAGCTATTGTAATTTAGCTCTTGGATTATATGTGATTGGTTTGGTCCACTCATGGTGGCGGTGTCATGTGAATTGATGTGGCCTTGTCGGCGTTATTTTAACTATTATGATGATCATGGCCTTGTTGTCACTACTTGAAGTAATATGTTGATTATTGTAGTTTATTATATGAAGTATGATCATGTCTACCTATATGTGAAGTAATTTGAAAGTATGTGTTCTTCTATTGATGTTATTTAGGTGATCATGTTAGACTAATGACTATGTGTTCATGTGTGTAGTCTTAGAGTTGAATGCATGATTGTTCCTACATGGCTATATGAGTCTATGATGATTATATTGATGATTATATAGTAGTATATAGGGTGACTTAAAGATGATAATGGTTGTCCTTATGTGCTTCTAGAATGACATGTAATATGTACTAAAGTGAAGTATGTTGTGTATTGTTTAGGTAGACTTGTGTACCTTACTTGATACTTGTATGAATATGAATATGATGAGATGTATTGACTTAGGAACTTAAGGAGTTTTAGTCATAAATGAATGAATGTTAAATGAGACCTTGAATGATAATAAGAGGGTCCTTTATGTGAAACCTTGAACCTAGTGGTAAGGTTATGAAACTTTAAGTCGAAAGCCATAATGGTATCCTTGATGTAATGTAATGATTGACTTAAAGTTGATTGGAAGGAAATGCATCATATAAATACTTAGGAAAGTCATGATGAGCTTCTTGTCGCCATTGGAAGGTAGCCCCTAGAGGACCTCTTTAATAGGGTAAATGTAATTATGTTATGAACTTGATATGGAACCCCTTTATATGAACCTTAATGTTAATTAATCTATGAGAACAAAGGCTAGTACCAAGTGAGTATGGCAAGGGAAGTAGCTCTAGTTAAAGAATGAGGCTAGAGTACAAAGTTAGCCCTTCATATTCCTTAACCATATGCCTACATGGGATGTGTCCAAGTTCTACCATTGGCAAGTAGAACAACCTCATCGGAGGATGATAGAACTCCGGATTCTATGCTTTGCTACCATGGTCTATGTCGGTTATTGCCTATTCTCATCATGTGGGATACTTACTAGTATTGGAGAAGTTCTATGTAGTTTAGGTAGTGGTATGTGATGCTACCTAGACATTGCACAATAGGCTTTGAAGATGTTAGTGAGAGTCCCTAGGTCTTCTTCAAGACCATTACTTGAATGTCCTTATGTGATGAATGTCTCGTAAATGAACTAAGGAATGAAATGACTTAAGCTAAGAAAGAATGTTAAACGGATAAGTTCTTATCTAGAGTAGTTAAGAGTTGTCTATTTAAGGTATGAAGGGGGCATAGGAATGGTCACTTCATCTCTTTTTTAGATAAGTCTTAATAATGATTCTAGTTAATGAATATGATTGATTATGTGGACATGATCCTAACCTAGGTAAGTCTTAAGGATTACTTAGGTAATCTGGAAGAGGTCAATTAAGGACATTCTCTTCTTGAGTTACTTGAGTAGGTCTTTTGATAAACTTTGAAAGGGAGAATGTCATGTTTAATGTATGATACGGTATTAAGTGAGAATGATTCTATCTTAGGTAGTCTATATGATCCCTTGTGTGTGTATGAAAGAGATTGTATGGGCGGTCGCTTCACAACTCACCCAAGTGAACCTTGGAATCACCTTTGGTAGGAGGATCTCATGTTTATGTGCTTGATGTATTGTAAGTGTGTATGTGTCTCATTCTAAGTATTCTTAAGGTTCGTTTAGGCATGCTTTGGGAGGGTGTATGGGCAGTCTCTCTTTGTATGACTCAAATGTGAAGGCTAAGTACTTCACTGTAACAGTGAAGGAACATCACTGTACAGTGAAGTAGTTCACTGGAAAGTGGTCACAAAAATGTGAATAATTGCTTAGATGATTTCTTATGTATTTCTAAAGTGATAAAAGTTGTTCTTATGTTTATTATATGATGTTTTAATCAAAATTCATGAAAAGCATGTTATTGACTAAATGTCCCTTTTTCATGGTTTTTGCATGGCTTCCATACTTACTACATCTAATGTGCTAACCCCTTCTTTTCCCTTTTTGACTAAAGTGTAGGGAATTGGAAGTCTTGATATACCATGGAGGATGGATAGGTTCCTAAGGGTTGAAGATGAAGTTTTTGTGAGTCCTCATCGATTCGAGGACAATATCTACATGTTCGTTTATGTCTTAAGTCTTTATTTTATGTCTTGTATGGTCTTAGTCCCAAGTGTTGTATACTCTAAAGTATAGATGGTTCAAGGGGTTATTGTAAAGGTTTATTGTTTTAATGAAAGTCTTCCGCTTGTGTATTATTTATGAAAAGAGTTCTTCGTGTGTGAAGAAAGTTTTAAATTCTTACTCATCTTAGTATGTCTATTATGCAATGAATGATACAAGTGGTTTAGATGAGACCTCTTGAAGTCTGATTTGCCGTGTTACGAACTCAAGGATGCTCTAACTTCTAGGTTTACTTGAGGGTCGTGACACAGGTACACAACCCATATCTATCCCTCCTTATAGAATGACTCTTGTATAGGTGAAGGAGTTGAAGAATTAGCTAAAAAATTTGATTGATAAAGGCTTTATAAGGCCCGGTGCTTCACAATGGGGTGCAACAGTATTATTTGTGAGAAAAAAGGATGGCTCGCTGAGGATGTGTATCGATTATCGAAAACTAAAAAAGGATACTATAAAGAATATGTATCCCCTTCTAAAAATTAATAACTTGTTTCATCAACTACAAAGAGCTAAGTACTTCCTGAAGATTGAGTTGTGATCAGGGTACCGTCTGGTACGAGTTCGGGAGAAAGATACTCCAAAGATGGCTTTTAGAACTAGATATGGGAATTTGAGTTGTTAGTTATGTCATTTGTATTGACCAATACCCTTATGGACTTGATGAATAACATATTCAGGTCATATATAGATACATTTTTTATTGTACTTATTGATGATATTTTGGTCTATTAGTATTCACAAAATGAGCATGTAAATCATTTGCGAGTGGTCCTTCAGGTTCTTCAAGAGAAGGAACGTTATGGAAAGTTCTCTAAGTGTAAGTTGTGGTTTAGCTTTGTGTCTTTCCTAGTCCATATTGAATCAAATGCATGAATTATGGTTAATACACAGAAGTTTCAGGTTGTGAAGACTTGGTGTATACCCACATTTCTGAAAGAGGTTCATTGCTTCTTAGGGTTAGCTGGTTACTACAAAGGTTTGTAGAGAGGTTTTCTTCACTTTCAGCACTACCAACAAAACTAACTCAAAAAGTAGTTAAGTTTCAGTGGACTGAAGCTCGGTTTGTAGGATCTAAATGATAGGTTGACATCAACACTAGTCCTAGCCTTACCGAAGGGTTCAGAGGGCCTATACAGTGTACTGCGATGCTTCTAGTATTGGGTTAGGATATGTTCTGATGCAACATGGTAAGATGATCGCATAGGATTCGAGGAAGATGAGAAAACATGAGAAGAATTACCCAACTCACGACTTAGAGTTGGCTGCAGTTGTGCATACACCTGAGATTTGGAGAAATTATCCATATGGAATTCAAGTGGACATTTTCGCAGACCATAAGAGCCTTTAGTATATCTTAAGACGGAAGGAATTGAATCTTCGACAACGTCAATGGATTGAGTAACTGAAACACTACAATGAATATATTTTATATCATCCAGGGAAGGCAAATTTGGTAGTTGATGCCCTCAGTTTTAGATCAATGGGAAGTGTATCATATTTAGGTGTTCAGAGACATGAATTAGCTCAAGAACTTCATTAATTATCAAGATTGGGAGTGATATAGAAGAGGCAACTGATAGTAGGGTCAGAGTTCAAAACACAATTTGATCATCTTTTATCGTGGAAGTGAAGGCACGACAACATGAGGATTCCCACTTAGAGCAGCTAAGAGGAAAAGTTCATATTAAGGAGTAATTAGCCTTTGATATAGTAGGAGATGGAGTCCTTATATATAGAGGAGGACTATGTGTTACAAATGTGGTAGGGATTTGACAACATATTATAGCAAAGGCACACCATTCCCAGTATTCTATTCACCCGGGATTGACGAAGATGTACCATGATATTAAAGAAATATATTAGTTGCAGAGGATGAAGAAGCGTGTTGCTCACTTTGTGGCACACTATCCTAACTACCAACATGTTAAGGTTGAGCACCAGAAGCCTGCTGGTCTGGTCCAGGAGATAGCCATTCCTCTATGGAAATGGGAGGTAATTAATATGGATTTTATTACAGGGTTACCTCGATCGCGGCGTAAGTATGACTCTATTTGGGTAATTATTGATTGGTTAACAAAATCAGCCCCCTTCTTAAATGTTAAGACTACTTTCATAGCTGAAGATTATGCAGGGCTTTACATCCAAGAGATTGTCAGGTTGCACGGCGTCCCAATATCTATTATCTCAGATAGAGGATCACAATTTACATCTATCTTCTGGTAGTCTTTCCCGAAAGGATTAGGGACGCAAATTAAACTCGGTACAAGCTTTCACTTTCAGAAAAATGTATGAGTAGAACGCACCATTAAACACTTGAGGACATGCTGCGGGCATACATGATGGACTTTAATGGAAGTTAGGATGACCACTTACCTCTTACTGAGTTTTTATATAACAATAGTTATCATTCTAGCACCAAGAGGAAACCTTATAAGTCTTTGTATGGTCGTAAATGCAGATCCCCTATTGGTTGGTTTGAGGTAGGTGAGTCAGGGTTGGTTGTACCAGACCTTGTACAACACATAATGGAGTGGGTTAATCTCATCTGAGAACGTTTATTTACTAATCAAAGTCACCAAAATTCATACTCTGATCTACAGTGAAGAGATTTAGAGTTTTGTGTTAATGACTGGGTATTCTTAAAGTCTCACCTATGAAGGGTGTTATGATATTTAGAAAGAAGGGCAAGCTTAGTTCATGATTCATTGGGACATACTGGATCCTTTGGAAAATAGGACAAGTGGCTTATGAGATAAGGTTTCTATTGGGGATATAATTGGTTAATCAGGTATTCCATATATCGATGCTACAAGTGCATACTAGACTTTTCTAGGGTTCTCTCTGTTGAGGATATTCAGACCACAAAGGAGTTGTCTTATGAGAAAACTCTAGTTGCAATATTAGATTGGCAGATCCGAAGGTTGAGGACAAAAGATGTTGCTTCAATAAAAGTATTGTGGAAAAATAAAAATAGGGAAGAGGTTACATGGGAAGCCGAGGATGGAATGAGATCCAACTATCCTCAGTTGTTTTAGATCCCATAGTGGTAAAATATCAATCTTGAATAGCACATTGAGGTAGGATACCCATTTAGTTTTTTTCATTGTTGCTTATTATTGTTGTTGTTGTTGTTATTATATTATGCTCATACTATTATTGCGAAACTATGGTGCTTGGCTATTTGTATCATCCTGTGAGGTTCTTAGGTTGGAATCTTCTACATTTCAAGTTGCTAGATATTACTAGTATAGAGAACACTTTGCCAAAATTTGGAAACTAGTAAGGACTTAACCGCGTGGCATAGATTTTTTTATTTGAGGACTAATGTTTTTGGTGGAAGAATGTAACACCCCGACTTTTCGGAACTCTCATTTAACTCACACCTTCATGGAAAGAATAAGAGTGATTAATTTATAAGAAATGATTTGGGTAATATTTTAAGAACTCAAGAGTCACATCTTAATTTTTGAAGTTAAGCGAGTTTAGTAATTTAAGTTGGCGAAAGTTATTGCGGGTTCCTCTTAAAAATTTATTCAAATTTAGTACAAATGTCTCGGAGGGTTTCACCCAATATAAGAAGAGTAAGAAGGACTATAATATATCGAGTCAAAGGTCTACAAGTCTTGTTTCCAACGCATCAAATCGTTCATTCATATGTCATCAGAATAGAGAGATATTCACCTTTTCATACCCACTATGCAATAGAGGCGGCTAGTGGGTCCCCTAAGTTGGTGGAACCATATAAGATAGGATCTTCTTCATTTTTCTTCATTCCAACTCGTAAGAAACCCAAAAAATAACAGAATTATTCCTCAATTCATCCTTATGTGTTCATGAACTCTTCTTGGCTCATTATCGAAAATTGTCGTACGTCGCAAAGATTGTCGTTTTGGTATAGTTTTCATGGTGAATTGAGCGGTGTAGCTCTATGGAGGTTGTACTAGAAGGGTTTTTTCAATAGATTGATTTTATTCAAGTGTTCTGGGCGTGTAAATAAAGGTAGGAACAATCTTTTATAAATTTAGAGATATCTTAGGTCATGTAGAGTAACTTACGATATGAATCCATATTGATTGTAAAATGATTGTAGTAATTCTTGTCCTTAATTAATGATTGAATTTACTTTATTTTAGTGTTGTAGTGGTTCATACAGAGCTATTTTGCGCATAAATTATAAAGGAAAAGGTATGTTAAGGCTATTCTCTTCGTTCAACATGTTTGCTTAATGTTTTGGAGTGATATAGTAGGGTAGTTAATGTTGGTGATCTTGTAGACATAATTGTGAGTGTCTATAAACCCAATTTAGGCACTCATAATCTGTTATGAATGAACCTAAGTTAGAAATGACTTGGAGACTATTCATATATATTGTTTATACCTAAATTGCTTGTAACGTCCCTAAAACGAACTAGGTGAAACTAGAGACTAACATGTGTTTCATGAGGTTTTAAAGTCTTAAAATGGTTAATAATAGCGTTTAGAGGCAGTGTTTAAAGTTTGGAAGTGTTTGGAGGTCAAAAGTCCAAGAACGTCTGAGACGTTCGAAAGATAACCTCTAGACGTTCTTGTGTGTTCTTGTGTGGCTTTGGCATGTTTTACATGTTTGTTTTGGTTCAAATTGATGGGTGAGGTTCCTAACATCTGTACGAGTGTATTTAGGTTAGAAACGTCCGGGAAAGTATCCTTATGGACCACCCTAAGGGTCCTTGAGAAGGACCCAACTTGTTGGTTCAAAACTGTCAAAACAGTTCCAACCAACGAAGCCAATCGACAGACAGTAGGTCCATCGATGCCCCGTCGATTGAGGTGTATCCCCATACTTAGTATGGGATCTTGGACCCCTTTTAGAGGGGTCTCTGACCAAAACCACAGACCCGCAGGATGGTTCGTTAGTTGGTCGATGCCCCGTCGTTCCTTCCGTCGATTGACACTTGGGGGTAATTTTGGTATTTCACCTAGCTTTCTAAAAATGAAATAGGCGGTTACTTAAGGTCATTTTGTGTATTTTAATTGGTTTTATAAGTCTTTAACATATAGTTGAGTTCATTATTTCAAAATCAAAACCCAAGACCCCAAACGAATCCTCTAGAACTCCATTGAAGCTTGAATGAAGGTTGGATCTTGGAGCATGATTTCTCCATAAAATCTTCATCATTTTCGTGGATTTTCATCAATCAAGGTATGGGGTTTCATCCTTGAACTTTCTTTCTTCAAGGATCCAAAATTCAAAAGGCTTTTCAAGACTTTCTCAAAGCATAAACTTCTAAAATGAATTCTAGCCATGGGTTCTTGCATAAAATGTTTTGAATCAATGATTTATGATTGAATTGATGTTAATTTGATGATTCTAAGTCAAAAACTCTATGAACCCATGCAAATCATGATTTCCGTATTTTTTCTCTATTGAGGGTTATATGATCGAGGCTTAACAGTATTGAATTTTTAAGTAGATTGTACTGGACTATTGAAATATGTATGAATTATGTTAGAATTGTATATAGGCTGCCTCAATTTGGTAATTCTCATATTGTATTATGTCGATATATTGTATGGTTTGATTATTGGTTTGGATTGGTGTGTATGGCTATTGGTAAGAGCCTCTAGGATCAAAAAAAGAAACTAAGAATAGTTATTTTTGGAAAGAATAGGAAAAATGTGGAAAATTCCCTAAGTATAAAAGTGAGTTTTGGTCATTTTCAAACAGGCATAACTTCCAGCTCAGGAGGAGTTAGGGTGAGTTCTTTATATGGTTGGAAATCCCTTGGGTAGATCTTTCCAATGGAGCCAAGTTTGTGCATTTTTGATGTCATATGAGGGAGTTATGCCTTTCGGAAGTTGGGTTGTTGGAGTGAGGAAAGTCCAATCCGGATTTTTGTAAGGGTAAAGTAGTCCTTTAATCCTCGTATTTCCTAATTTGTTTTAAAAGTTTATTAGGGGTAAGACCAAGTCCCAATTAAGTTTTTTTAGAAAAATTAAGATGCTTCGGTCTTGGGAGAAAAAGAGGAGAGAAGAAGAAGATCAAGAATTCTTCAAGAACTCCAAGAATCGTTGCATGGATTTCACCAGTGGTGATCCCTATCAAGGTATGTGGGATCTTTGGTGTTGGGATAATTCACCCACACACCCATTTGTTTCAATTCAGCAATTTATGAGTTGATTTCATGTTAAAAGTTAAGTTCTTGAAGAAAAGTTTGAGTTCTTGTTGATTAGTTTGTTGGCTGCCATTGTTGAACGAATTCTTGTTTATCTAGGTTGTTTTTTAGTCCAATTTGATAGTTATGAAGAGTACTAATAGTCTCAGTCGTTTGATGAGAGAACTAGGAAAATTTGGATATTATTAACGAATTGAAAAATTCGTGAGACGTACCTGGGTAGGGGCAGGCGTGACGCGCTTATAGTGCGCCATATATTGGCCTCAGTCAACCAAGGCCTAGCGCGGCCACCACTAGTGCACCAGAATCAGGCCTCAGTCAACTCAGGCTGGCGCGGCGCGCCACCTGTATGCCCAACCCAACTTTTTTCATCCAGTTTTTGTAGTTTATTCCTTTTAGGTCCTTCCAAGCTACATTAACATCTCCCAATGATTCTAGTTACTTCAAATGATTTCTCTATACCTAGAAATCATCAAAGAACTCAAATACAAACCTTGAATACATAATTTAATTCAAGGGAATTCAAGATCAAAGTCAAGTCTAAAATATAAGAAGTAAGTCAATATAAGCTCCTAAAGTATTCACGAGTCTTAAAAAAACTTCTTAACTTTGTTTTGAGGTTCCAACATAGAGTTGAGTTAGCTATAAGGGAACTAAGTATTCCCTAAGACGTAAGTTTCAAGTAAGTAAAGAGTATCAAGCTGAGTTCACTTCTCAAGAGTTATAAGGTAACTAAGTAGTCCCGAAGAGTTGAAACAAAATGTTTTTAGACTTTGAGAAAGAAAGGAAGCTAGACTTCCATAGAGCCTATGGCTAGTTTTATCAAAAGAAAGAGGAAACTATGATTTCCAAGAGAGCTTTTAAAGCTAAGTTTTGAGCACTAATCTCAAATCATAGAATCAATATGTTTTAAAAACATAAGAGCCAATATATATTTTTGGGAGTAGTATTGAGCACCGATGTGGGATGCGAGTTCATATTAACTCAAGTCTCCATGTAAACCATGTTACCATCATTGGTAGAAAAGGGTCATACTTTTAGATGAACCCTTTTCATATTATACCAGTAGATCCATTAGGCAGTTCAGGTCATATACTCTGGCAAGGTTAGGATGGCCGGGCAGCGTGGGCCGAGTAATGTTATATCATCACTGTAGCTCTTAAGTGATGGTTGTCTATTAGAGAAGCTCCCATAGAAGTATTTATTATCATATACATCAGTTATTTGTATTTTTAGCTACATATCAGATATTATTTGTATACTTGTATACATTAAAAGTTTTCAGCATGTATTCAGTAAGCTTTTCTTTATATTGCAATTACTTTTAAATTGGGTATGTTGAATAAGAGTTAGTATATCATGAATTGAGCAAAGCCAAGGTAAGTGTTCTTATGACTCCTTTTCAAGCTTTCGTGTCATTTAGAATTCCAACTTGCATACTCGTACATTCAATGTACTGACGTCAGTTGTTAGCATCGTATCATGATGCAGACGCAGGTAACGGGATCGACATCCAGTGCACCGTTGATCCACTTGAGCATCCCAGAGTCAGTTGGTTAGCCTCCTTGCATTCCAGAGGACATCTTTTATTTGCTTTCCAGTTAGTTCAGTAGAATGTTTTGGGGCTTGTCCCAACATTCATCTCAGCCAGTTTAGAGGCTTGAAGACAATTAATAGTTCAGTAGTGTTTACATTTTTATTCATATGTTAAAGACTTGAGTTTCCATTTTGGCCAAGTTGCATATTTAAAATTTTAAAACATTCTAGATAGTATTACTACTCAGTTTATTTAAGTTATTTTAACCTTATAAGTATGAATGTTGTCTTTCGCTGAGTTAAGTAAGCCAGGACAACGGTTCCCTCGAGACGAGCAATGGTCACCGAGTGCCAATCCCGCCCAGGATGTAGGCTCGGGGCGTGACAGAATTGGTTGGAATGTCTATGGATTGGAGGTGTTCTTGATGGAATGGTGGTATGTTGACCTAACCTCTTATATATTGTGTAGTATAGGTATTGAATTGTGTTGATTGGTATGGTCCACTTATGGTGGTGGTGCTTATATGTTATAATTGTGAAGAACATGGCCTTGTCGGCATTACTTTATACATTGTGATGTTATCATGTTATGAATTTGATATTGATCAATGTGAAGTATGATTACGATCATGTGTATGTGTAAAGTGAAAGCATGTGTTCCCTTAATGTTATATAGGTGATCATGATAGATTATGATGATGTCCTTATGTGTGTATACTTGATGTTGAAGTATGGTTCTTCCTAATTGACTATATGAATCTTATGGTGGAATATGTTGATATCCTATAGGAGTGTGTAGAGTGACTTGTAGAAGACTTGGTTATCCTTATGTGCTTCTTGAATGATGTTCTATAGGTGATAAGATGAAGATGTGGGTGTCTTTGTTTTGGTTGACCTATGTTCCTATACTTGATACATGAAAAATGTGAATATGAACTCTTGACTTAGTAGGCTTAGGCACTTTTATCATGTATGTCATTGTATGATTGAAATATGACCTTGAACATGTTAAAGTGTCATTTACTTGGAACATTCAAACTAGAATGAAGGTTATGATATCCTTGAATTTAAAAGTCTTAATGGTATTCTTCTTGTGTGAATGATGGACTTAGTGGTAGGTTGTCTCGAACGACATGAAACTATCTCTAAGAAAGTCATTGAGATACCCTAATTGACCATTGTATGGCATCCCTAGTGGACCCATCCTTGGTGAGGTGTATTATTATTCGGTTGTGACTAAAATATGGTACCTCTTGATATACCCTTGTAATTGAACTACTCTATGAGAAAAAAGGCAAGCACTAAGTGAGTAAGCTTAGGGAGTAAGTCTACTGAAGTTGAGACTAGAGTATAAAAAAACCCTTGATATTCCTTAACCATGTGCCTACATGGGATGTGTCCTAGTTCTACCTTTGGCAAGTAGACCACCCTCATTCGGAGTAGGGTAGACTCTGGATTCAATGCCTATCTAGTATGGTCTATATTGGTAATTGACTATTCTCATCATGTGGGATACATTCTAGTATTGGAATGTGACGTTATCTAGATATGGCACGAGTTGGCTTTAAAGGTGCTAGGGTGTAGGTTCCCTAGGTATTTTCCAAGACCATTATGTGAAGTCCTCTAAATGCTTAAATGAATCTTAATTGACTTAATGAATGATTATGACTTGAGTTATTGTAGGTTGATTAAAAGTATCCTATCTACGTTAGCTTTGAGGGTTGCTTAATTAGGCTTGAAGAGGGTGCATGGGCGGTCTATTCATGTTTTACTCAAGTGAATCTTATAGTAACCTTAGGTGGTGAGTTGAATGCTAAATAGAGAATAATATTATCTTAGGTAGTCTTAAGGATCATTTAGGTGTGGTTGAAGAGGGTGTATGGGAAGTCTCTTCTTATCTTACTTAAGTAAGTCGTAGGATAACCTTTGGTAGGAGTTTTATATGCTATATGTTGGAGTACTTGGAATGTGACTTATATGTGAAGGTGGTGTTAAATGTGGTTCTTATACTTATGTTATAAAGTTTTCCTAAAAAGAGCATAAAAAGAGCATGTTTTGTACAAGTGTCCTTTTAGCATGATTTTATTGCATGTCACCATACTAAGTGCATTCTAATGGACTAATTCCATATATTTTCTTATCTCTAAAGGTGTAGGTGGCAATTGAGAGGAGTCATTTGAAGTGAAGTTTGGATATTAGCATTCTTTCAAGCAAGTGTTGGTATGTCCTCAATTGTTCCGAGGACAGAACTATGTCTAGTTTTCTTATTCAAAGAAATTGTAATAGACTTAGATATTTTCTATACTATAGATGTATGGGCTATTACCCAAGATATTCGTGTGTTTAAGATGGCTAAAAGAGACTTAGCATTTCCTATGTTTCAATAAAAGAGATTTTAGATGATGTTGTGAAAAGTTTTAAATCCGTACTACTTTTCATATATGTTTATGCAATGCATGATGTCTAAGGGCTTGTGTAAAGACCTATGAGAGGTGTAACACGCCATGTGGTGATTCCAAGATACCTTTTGTTCTAAGGTATACGCTCGGGTCGTGACAAACTTGGTATCAAAGCATAAGGTTATGAAGTAGTCTTTAGGAATAAAAAAAGTCTCATTAAAGCCACGTCTAATTGAATCTTGTTCATAGGTGTGGGTCACGACACATCTATGGGTGAGTGGCTATAGGACGATAGAGTTCCACTTTCTTCACTATTATAGTGCCGTGGCATAGAGTAGAGGTTATAAATGTCTATTCCTAATCTCTTATCTTGTGTTTTTAGGAGATGACTACTAGAAGGACGGCCGCAAGAACAGTTGAAGAAGAAAGAGTGAATAGGGAGTTCCTCCCCAATTTGAGCAAGTTTAACAAGTTCTGCATGGTGGACAAGCTCCACAAGATATTCAAGCTCCTCAAGGTAGAGCAAATTCCTATTGTGGGTCATGGGGATGAGGTTCCGGTGGTTCCCTAGACTTAACTAATGGGGAGATTAGAGAGGTTCTCCTAGCCCGAGCCCGAGCCATGACAACACATGTGAATAGTGGTATTGAGCTATGAAAAATGCTATAGAGAGTACCATGACCTCTAAATTGAGGGATTTTGTGAGCATGAATCCTCCTATCTTCCTTGGCTCTATGGTGGGGGAGGATCCCTAAAAGTTTCTAGATGGTGTATACAAGGTTTTGAGTTCCATGGGGGTGACTTCTAGGGAGAATGAGGAGTTGACTTCGTACCAATTGAGGGAGGTTGCTCAACTGTGGTACACTAGATGGAAAAATAATAGGGCGGTTGATTCGGGTCCCATAGAGTGGGAGGAATTTAAGGAGGCTTTCTTAGGAAAGTACTTTCCCTATGAGAGGTGAAAAGTGAAGGTTGAGGAAACCTTAGGAAAGTTATATGAGTGTTGAACAATATTCTTTGATGTTTACCTTGTTGTCTCGATATGCTTAATCATTGGTGTCTAACCTAGAAATGAGATGAGTAGGCTTGTGACCAGTGTTGCTGACCTTGTAAAAGAAGAATGTCGTATGACCATGCTCCACAATGAGATGAGCTTCTTTAGGCTTATGGTGTATGCACAATCCATTGAAGAATCCAAACTTAGTAGAATATCAAGGAATTTGAAGAGAAGTGGATCAAATGAGCAAAACCAACCTAGGTTTTAGAAGAGTGCTCCAAATCAAGAAGGGTCTAGTGCTCCTAAGGTCAAGATTGAGAGTGGTAGTTGTTCTTAAGGTGTTAAGCCTACTTGTGCTGCTTATGGGAAGAGTCACTTTGGGGAATGTTTACCCGGTACCGGTGGTTGCTTTGGTTGTGATAAAGATGGTCATAAGGTGAGGGATTGTCCTACTATTGCGGCTAGAGGAAGAGAAGCCAAGAAAGTTCCTCCAAGTGTTCCAGATGGTGATGTTCCAAGGAAGAATTGCTTTTATGTTCTCCAAGCTAAAGGAGCGCAATCGGGTGATGATGCCGGTAAGTTATAGTTTTCTCTCTTTAGATGTTATGGGTTCCTTGTAAGTGGGGGAGCATGATAGGTAGTTGGGTTGTAGAATGTGGTCTGATCTCTTCTATTCTATTCAAGCATGAGAGTTAGAATGTCATAGTAGCATGTTTCTTCTTCTATAGGAGTCTTATTTAAAATGAATTTCATTGATCTCCCCGCATTGTGCATTTTCGTGAAGTTATGTTTATGCTGTAAATTGAGTTTATATGATTTTGTCTCTCATATTGTCATTTCTTCATTATAGGTTGCTTAAAGTTGCATTTGTGATATAGTGAGCATGTTCATTGTGAATTATTTGAAACTCTTGCTAAAGTGTGTTTCTTGAGAAATGGTTATGATGTGTGTTATGGTTATGAGCTACTAGTCTGGAGTCTTATCTCTTGATGGTGCTTAAAGTGTAGCAAGTGTCATTCGAGGATGAATGTTGTCCAAGTGGGGGAGGATGTAACGTCCCTATAACAAACTAGGTGAAACTGGAGCCTATCATGTGTGTCATAAGTTTTTAGAGTCTTAGAATAGTTAATAATAGTGTTTAGAGGCAGTGTATAAAGTTTGGAAGTATTTGGAGGTCAAATATCAAAGAACGTCTGAGACGTTCGAAAGATAGCCTTGAGACATGCTTCTGTGTTCTAGCGTACCTTGGCATGTTTTACGTGTTCGTTTTGGTTCAAATTGATGTGTGAGGTTCCTAACATCTATACGAGTATATTTAGGTTGGAAATGTCTGGGCACGACTCACCAAGGACCACCCAAAGGGTCAGGATGACCCAACTTTTTTGTTAAAAACTGTCAAAACAGTCCCAACCAACGAAGCCAATCGACGGACAGAAGGTCATTCGATGCCCCGTCAATTAGGGCGTAGCCCCATACTTAGTGTGGGAGCTTGGACCCCTTTATGAAGGGTCTCTGACCAAAACCACGGACCTGTAGGACGGTCCATTGGTTGGTTGATGCCCTGTGGTTCCTTCCGTCGATTGACACCTGCTGATTTTCTGCAGGTGTCTCGGCCAAGCTAGGGGTAATTTGGTTATTTCACCTAGATTTCTAAAAATGAAATGGGCGGTTACTTAAGGTCATTTTGGGATTTATAAGTCTTGAACATATATTTGACTTCATTATTTCAAAATTAAAACCCAAGACCCCAAAAGAATCCTCTAGAATTCCATTGAAGCTTGAAGGAAGGTTGGAGCTTGGAGCTTGATTTCTCCATCAAATCTTCATCATTTTCGTGGCTTTTCATCAATCAAGGTATGACATTTCATCCTTGAACTCTCTTTCCTCAAGGATCCAAACTTCAAAAGGCTTTTTCAAGACTTTCACAAAGCATGATCTTCTAAAATGAATCTAGCCATGGGTTCTTGCATAAAACGTTTTGAATCAATGATTTATGATTGAAATGATGTTAATATGATTATTCTAAGTGAAAAACTATATGAACCCATGCAAATAATGATTTCCTTATTTTGGCTCTAACGTGGGTGGTTTGATCAAGGCTTAATAGTATTTAATTCTTACATAGATTGTATTGGACTATGGCAATATGTATAAATTCTATTAGAATTGCATATAGACTGCTTCAGTTTGGTAATTCTCATATTGTATTAAGTTGATTCATTGTATGGTTTGATTATTTGTTTGGATAGGTGTGTATGTCTATTGGTAAGAGCCTTTGTGAATTGAATTGGTTGGAATGGCTATGGATTGGAGGTGTTCTTTATGGAATGGTTGTATGTTGACCTAAACTTTTCTATATTGTGTAGTATAGGTATTAAATTGTGTTAATTGTATGGTTCACTTATGGTGGAGGTGCTTACGTGTTATAATTGTGAAGAACATGGCCTTGTCGACATTACTTTATGAAATGTGATGTTATCATGTTATGACTAGTGATTTTGATCAATATGAAGTATGATTACGATTATTTATATGTGTAAAGTAAAAGCATGTGTTCTCTTAATTTATTATAGGTGATCATGATAGACTATGATGATGTCCTTATGTGTGTATACTTGATGTTGAAGTATGGTTCTTCCTAATTGACTATATGTGTCTTACGATGGAATATGTTGATGTCTTATAGGATGTGTATAGGGTAACTTGTAGAAGACTTGGTTATCCTTATGTGCTTTTTGAATGATGTTCTATAGGTGATAATATGAAGATGTAGGTGTCTTTGTTTTGGTAGACCTATGTTCCTTTACTTGATACATGAAGAATATGAATATGAACTCTTGACTTATTAGTCTTAGGTACCTTTGTCATGTATGTGATTTTATGATTGAAATATGAACTTGAACATGTTAAGAGGGTTATTTACTTGGAACCTTCAAACTAGAAATAAGGTTATGATATCCTTGAAGTTGAAAACCGTAATGGTATCCTTCTTGTGTGAATGATGGAATTTGGGGTAGGTTGCTGGAATGACATGAAACCATCCCTAAGAAAATCATTGAGCTATCCTAATTGACCATTGTATGGAAGCCCTAGTGGACCCATCCTTTGTGAGGTGTATTATGATTTGGTTGTGACTAATATGTGGTACCTTTTCATATACCCTTGTGATTGAACTACTCTATGACAACAAAGGCTAGCACCGAGTGAGTATTATTGGGGAGTGACTCTACTTCAGTTGAGACTAGAGTACAAAGAAACCTTTGATATTCCATAACAATGTGCCTACATGGGATGTATCCTAGCTCTACCCTTTGCAAGTAGAACACCCTCCATCGGAGTATGGTAGATTCCGGAGTCCATGCCTAGTTAGTATGCTCTTTGTCGGTTATGGGTATTCTCATCATTTGGGATACATTCTAGTATTATATAAGTTCTACAACATTTCGGCAGTGCAATGGGACTCTATCTACACATGGCGCGAGTAGGCTTTGAAGGTGCTAAGGTGTAGGTTCCCTAGGTCTTTTCCAAGACCATTATGTGAAGTCCTCTAAATGCTTAAATGAATCCTAATTGACTTAATGAATGATGATGACTTGAGTTAATGTAGTTTGAATAAAAGTATCCTATTTAGTGTAGCTTTGAGGGTTGCTTAAGTAGGCTTGAAGAGGGTGAATGGGCGGTCTCTTCATGTTTTAGTCTAGTGAATCTTAGAGTAACCTTAGGTGGTGAGTTGAATGCTAAATAGAGAATAATCTTATCTTAGGTAGTCTTAAGGATTATTTAGGTGTGCTTGAAGAGGGTTGTAACAACCCTAATAAAATGAATAAGCTAAATGTTTAAGGTGTCAAGAATGCTTGCGATTAGACCAAGGTTCACACGGATTGATACGCGTAGAACCAGACCTCAGAACCCTTACTACGACCAAGCCAACTAACTTGGGGAGTTAGTTGATCTTGGAAAGGTTGTAACCAACCAAGTACGACTCTCGAAAATGAAGATTTAATCGAAGGAGTCTTTACCGGACTTAAAAAGAAGAAATTTTAAGTTTAGAGGGTCTAAGGGTAAAATGGTCTTTTACCAGGCTAGGGGTAATATCGTAATTACCCTAAATATATAATTAATTATTTATTTAATAAATTGGAGGGGTAATTTGGGGAGAGAGAGCCGAAATTGGTCTCTTGAAATGAAGTCTTGCTCCACCCGGGTTCGAACCTAGGTGGGAGCAAGGATTTAATATGACTTTTTTTATTATTGGTGAATTAATTTAATAAATTTATAATTAATGGCTGATGTAAAAAGGAAAATCAGATCTTATTATTAATTATTATTTATTTACTTATTAATTAATGTATTTTTTTAAATTGACTAAGTCTTGCCAACTATCCTTGTTTTAAGATGCACTATCTCACACTATCTCTCTCCCTCAAGCCTAAATCTCTCTCTCTCTCATCAAATTATTTTTCTTGGCTGCAAAAACAGAATATAAAAACATTAGAAAGCAATCAAAAGTTCTCTAAACTCAAATAACTTACAAAACAAAAATATTCAAGCAAGCAAGCTAACTTAGGATACGAAAACTTTGCATCATCTTCTCGACGGGTTTGTGTTGAAGGTTTAGGGGAGGAGTTTGGCAGCACTTGGAAGGTGTGGAAATCTACAACAAGGTATGGGTTTTCTCTCTTGGAATCCTTTCTCCAAGAGGAATTTCTTTCTACAAAAGTCGACATATGAAACTAGGGCTGTCCCCTTGAATGTTGAACTCCTTGTCCCTAGTCTCCTTCCGATTTCAATCTAAATTAGTTTAGAAATCATGTTGTTGGTATGGTTGCTGGTAGATAAGTGTGAAATATGATGTTCCTTGTGATTTTATGTTTGGAAATAACAAGCATGTTCAATGATGTCAACCGAAAATGATGTGGTGCAATGTATAAAATGTTTGTTGTTGTTCTCCGTTTTGAAGTCTTAAAATGGCTTGTTTGATGATTGGAATTATTGTGCATAAGGTGTGTAAATTGTGATGTTAAATGAAGTGTAAGGTGGCTGATTTGTGGAAAAATCTAAGCTAAAACAACAATGAATCTACACCTAAGAATGTGTTAAACGAATCGTGAAAGTACCTCAAAACAAACGTATGGATGCTGTTAAATAAAGGCCAGAAATTTTAATAAAATTTCCAGCACTTGGTGATGGAATTTTCGGCCATAGTACTTAAGGTGGAGAGGTTTAAAAATATATTTAAAATATGTGAGGTCAGTGGGGATTGAACCCAAGACCTCACTACATGAAAGCTGGAAAAAAAATGAGAGGTGTGGGATTCGAACCCACAACCTCTTGGCCAAACAAGAGAGTAAGAGGGGAATTTTAAATTAATAAAATAAATGTGGAGAGTGGGGATTGAACCCCCAACCTCTTGAATGGATGAGAGAGTTAGGACAAAAATAAAGGAGAAAAATAAATGTGGAGAGTGGGGATTGAACCCACAACCTCTTGAATGGATGAGAGAGTTAGGAGAAAAATAAAGGAGAAAAATAAATGTGGAGAGTGAGGATTGAACCCACAACCTCTTGAATGGATGAGAAAGTTAGGAGAAAAATAAAGGAGAAAAATAAATGTGGAGAGTGGGGATTGAACCCACAACCTCTTGAATAGATGAGAGAGTTAGGAGGAGAGTAAAGGAGAAATATAAAATGAGGTGAATGGGGATTGAACCCACAACCTCTTGGATAGGTGAGAAAGTCAATAGATAAATTAAGAGAAAAAGAATGAGCTTGTGGGGGATTGATCCCACAACTTCCATGCCTTGGACGAAAAATAGAGAAGAAAAAGAGAGGAAATATTATGGGGCTGATGGGGATCGAACTATGGGCCCCCAAATCTGAAAAATACAAAGGATTAAGTGTTGCCTAAGGGATTCGAAATTGGGTTCCCTTGCCCAGTTCCGTATTGACACATAAGTCATACATAAGTAAATATTTAATGAATGCTGCCTCTAAAGATCAAAATCAATATCTTGGCATATCTACAAGATGCATAAGTCTTGTACCACATAATCTTGGGTAAACATGAATCACTTAGACAAACTATGAATGAAGCCTCATGGCTTGTATGTATAGACACATATGTCTAACATACGTTCAAAAGTAAGTAAACCTAAGATGTATGAAATGAGATGATGAACCCTAGAAGGGTTAAGTATGAGTTTAAGATACACTAAATGGCCAAGTGCATTGACATATGATGAGATGAACAATGAAATGATGAAATGAACAATGAAATAATGAAACCCTAGAAGGGTTAAGTGAGGGTGTGAAACACACCAAATGGCCAAGTACATTGGCATATGATGAAATGAACATTTACGTAATAAGAGGTGAATAACTATGAAAAGCAAAGGTGCTAATGATGATGAATGTGGTGACAACATGATATGAGGCTAATGTAAATGATGAGAGCAATCTCAAATGAGCCTAAGTAAATGTTACCAATACGTACTCACCTATGAGAGTGTAAGATAATGAAGAGACCAGTCTCTATGAACACTCTAATGAGAGTATTGAGGTTAACAAACTCAATACGAATGATGAGATGAGAAATCATCTAATGAGCTATGATGTCCTCATACTAGAAGCCAGCTTCCATAACGTATGAGATGAATGTAATGGAACTTTATACTAAGCACCGATAGACTAGCTATGAGTGGTGATGCCTTCTTTCGAGAAGGGCGGAGGTTCACGTAACTCTAATGAGATGAGACTGTCCGGCATGCCGGGTATGGGTCTCCTTATATCTCCTAGTCTTCGAACCTATACTGCCAATATAGGGATCTAGAGGGTTAAATTCCCATGTACGCTAGAATGTTTTTGGGTCACCTTGGCCGGTGATTCCACCTCTTTTCGGTGTGGGGGAGACACTGGATTTCATGATGCTCACATGATCTATATCGGTTAAAGTTAAAGTTCCCAATGAATGAATGAGGTCAGCCTCAAATGATGCACACAATGAAATGAATGATACCAAAGGTGTTAGGATAGGATAATCAAAAGGTGAGTTAGATTCAAGTAATGACATTAGGTCATTCTTGGTCATTGCACAACGAACCTAATGAAAGTCTTAAACTACATCCTAGGTATAACTGGTGTTTACACTGGTCTATGAATGAAATGAAATGGAGTACGTATGAATGAACTAAGCAGACTCTGTGTTTGCTAATGAAGACTCCCTAGTTGAGGTCTCATCTGTTGAGCCCTCATTTCTGGAAGGTCTTAATATTAAGTCCATGATTCCAAGGTCTCATGGTATATGAGTGAATGACAATAAAAGAAGTTATGTGCTACATGCAAAAAGGTGTTGTATGCTATATGATATGTGCTATGTGTAAGTGTTATGTGTTGTGTGCAAATGTGAAAAGCATGATGATGTATGTTATTCTCATGGCATAACTTTCCTATTTCAAATTTGGAAAGCCCACTGACTTTCCTAATCCAAATTTGGAAAGCTCATTGACTTTCCTAATCCAAATTTGGAAACTTTTCTAATCTCAATTTGGCAAGTCCACTGACTTGACTTCCAAAAATCATGTTGTTAGGAAAGAGCTATTCTTTCTCATGCATGTCCCTGGTGTGTGCTTGCATATACCCATACTTAGTATAAGTGTGTACTAACCCTATACAAACTCTACTATTTTAGGTGCAGGCACAGGTGGACGATAGAGCTACAAGATCATCTCTGCAGTTATCCGGACGTCCAGCATTCATCCAGTTTGGTAGGTCCTCATGTTTTTGAGGATGCTACTGTTTTATATTCTAGCTTAGTTTTAGAGTTGAGCTAGTGGAGCATGTTCCACTAGCGTTGCTTTCCTATTTTATTCAGACTATGTATTTGTGCCATTTTGGCAATTATACACTTAATAAGAATTGAAATATTTCTTTCAGTTGCTTACCTCTTAATGTTAGATGGTTGATGGTGAACAATTACGTATTAATGAGAATCTTTTTATAAGTATGTTAAGAAACAAAAAGTTTCAAATTTTCCGCTAAAATTAACCTAGATGAAGTAAGAATGACGTAAGTAGGATTGTCTGCGACCTCTAAGAGGTCAACGACGCCGGTCTCGTCTGGGGTGTAGATTCCGGTCGTGACAAGGGTTCATGGGAAATCTCTTCTTGTCTTTCTTAAGTAAGTATTAGGATAACCTTTTGTAGGAATGTTAGATGCTATATGTTGGAATACTTGGAATGTGAATTAAATGTGAAGTTCGTGTTAAATGTGGTTCTTATACTTATGTTATTAAATTTTCCTAAAAAAGGCATAAAAAGAGCATGTTTTGTACAAATGTCCTTTTAGAATGATTTTATGCATCTCACCATACTTAGTGAATTCTAATGTACTAATTCCATATATTTTCTTATCTCTAAAGGTGTAAGTGGCGATTGAGAGGACTGTTTTGAAGTGAAGCTTGGATATTAGCATTCTTTCAAGTAAGTGATGGTATGTCCTCAATTTTTCCGAGGACAAAAATATGTCTAGTTTTCTTATTCAAAGACATTTTAATAGACTTAGATATTTTCTATACTGTTGATGTATGGTCTATGACCCAAGATATTCATGTGTATAATATGGCTAAAAGAGACATATCATATAAAAGAGATTTTTAGATGATGTTGTGAAAAGTTTTAATTCAGCACTACTTTTCATATATGTTTATGCAATGAATGATGTCTAAGGGCTTGTATAAGACCTACGAGATGTCGAATACTACGTGTGGCGACTTGAGGATAATTTTTCTTCTAAGGTATAATCTCGGGTCGTGGCATTGCTTTCCTTTAGCCTATTCAATTGTTTGTTGTCACCTTTGGGGTTATTGTGGTTAGATTTTGAGCAATGAATTGCCTATGGGGGCTATGATGTTGTCTAAGAGGACTATTTTATTTCATAAGAGTGCTATGTGTTGCCCATGGGGCTATATTGATGCCAAAGATTGACTAATTTGTCACTGCACTGTATTATTTACTAAAATGGTCATAATTATTTACTCAAAAATTAGATGGGTGCGAAATTGGTATTGGAAAGTAGATTTAAATATCGTTAATTTGATTAATTATTGTACACAAAAATCTTTATATTCTAAGAGATATGGTCATTTGAAGTTGATCCAAGTATAATCTTACATCAAAACTTAATCGATAAGGAAAATTTTAACGTACTTTGTGCTAGGGAATTCTAGTAACCTTAATTCATATCCAAAATCATTGCCACACTATAGAATTTACCTTTTAACATATGATCAATTTAAAAATAAATCGATGAGACCTTATATGTAAATAAAAAATAGTCCGGGCTTAGGTTAGAAAGTTTTGGGGTGTTACTAATTCTCTTACTGACAACCACCACTATGAGTTACGTGATGATACATCATCTCGACCACCCTGCCTTTCCAATACCTTGAAGGGGTATATAACATTCTTAACTAAGTGGATGCACCTAGTAATGCTTAAAAGCGATAAGGAATAATCTAAAAAGTATGATCCTTTACCTATGTTGGTATACATAGTTTATAAGGATTTTGAGTTGTCTGAACTCATCCACATATCGGTGCTCAACAATATTCCCAATAATATATAGAACTCATGCTCAAATGTATAAAAACCTTACTCATCCTTAACTTGAGATAATAACTCAAAAGATTCTCTTAAATGAGATTTTGCTCAAAACTCCTCATGAACTCCTTTAAAAATCAAGGTTTCCTCTTCTTTTTTTTAAATGTAAAAGATTTTACATTTGGGAATACTTAGTTCCCTTATACTCATTTTGAAACATAAAACTTAACTCTCTCATTCTCTTATTCATTCAGTCAAGTCTAAAAACAAGTTTTTTGAAGATTGTAAAAGACTTCTAAAAATGACTCATAAAGACATCTCAAAAATGACTGTTGGTTCAGTGCACCAACCTACTGAAGAGTCCTTAGGCGCATTCATGGCGTGGGCCCCTTCTCCTACCCAGATTTTTGATGAATTTGTCTTGCTCAATTCAAGAACTAACTCTTATAGAACCGGAAAATTTATTCCTAAACTCATTTTGATTCACAAACCCAAGAATAATCAAAAACTAACTCAAACACCTTAATGAACATCACTCATTAATAAAACCCTAACCTCAAGAAACAAACAAGACTCCATTGTTAAAAAGTGAAACAAAACCTCAAGATCTCCTCAGGAATTCAAATCAACCAACCTAAAGGATGAATTTATGGATGAAAATCACATGATTGATATGTGGGTGAACAAACTCAACACTATAAGAGCTTACATACCTCGAAATAACCAAGTTCTTTGTGAAATCTTCAAGTTCTTGAAAGAATGCTTGAATCATTTTCTTTACTCCTCTTCATTTTCTCTAAAAAACCAACGCTCTTTGGGAATGAATGAAAATTTATTTCAATCAGTTTAGACCCCTGTTTGGGTGAATAAAAATAGCTAGGGTAGTGGAGTAAGGAAAAGATCGAAATAACCCTCCTTAAAACGGATGAAAATACCTTAACTAGAGTGGTTACACTCAAATGGGCATAACTTCTTCATCAAAACTGGAATTTAGCAAAATTTGTGGCGTTGAAGAGAAGACTCAAAGACCTTTGATTTGAGACCTAATGGGACACCTAACACATTCTATGCTAAAAGTTACGATCATTTGAAGTTGATCCAAAACTTAAAAAGTAACCAAAGTTCAAGGTGTTACAATATCTTCCCCTTGGGAACATTCTTCCTCAAATGAGATCACATTAGATACAGCAGGGGTAGATCACATTTAATAATATAATCTCTAGCACACAACAAGAAGTTTACTTAGCTCAACAAATTAATTTAAGAAGTACTTTACAAAGACTTAGTTCCTTGATCTGGAAATTCTCTAGAAGGGAAGATATGTGGGTATGTCTTCTTCATCTTATCCTTAGCCTCCCAAGTAGCTTCCTCAACAAATTAATTTTTCCATAAGAACTTGACTGATGCAACTTACTTGGTTCAAAACTTGCGAACCTAACAACCAATAATTTGAACAACTATCTCTTTATAGGATAGATTGTCCTTAATACAATCATTCTTGGTAGGTATAATTTGTGAAGGATCGCCTATACAATTATTACACATAGAAATGTAGAATACTGGATGAACTACTAACTCTAACGGTAGCTCCAGCTCATAAGTTACATTTCCTATTCTTTTGCATATCGTGTGAGGACCAATATACCGAGTACTGAGTTTCCCCTTCTTGCCAAATTTCATCTCGCCCTTCATGAGTGAAACATTCAAGTAAACCCGATCATCCACCTCAAACACCAAGTTGTTTCTCCTAATATGACTTTGCCCAATCTTTAGCATGTCTTGAATAATCTTCACCTTCTCCTTGTCTTGAAGAATGTCTGGTCCTATCAACCCAACTTCATCCTCCTGAAAACCATCCAATAGGAGATCTATATCTATGCCCATAAAGAGCCCTAGAAGGAGCTATATAGATGCTAGAGTTATAACTGTTGTTGTGACCAAACTCCATGACACGTAACTTATCATCCCAATTACCTTTGAAATTGATCACACAAGTCCTCAACTTAACCTTTAAAGTCTGAATTGTAACACCCCAGAAAACTTTTGAGCTAAGACTTGAACAATTTTTCAATTTGAATAAAATTTTACCGAGGATTTTTCTTAAGTTTTAAGATTGCTAGATGTAGACCTTGAGTTCCAAAGAGAACCAAATAGAATTCCTTCAAGTCATTCCTGGGTTCTTTAAAATTTTAGGTCTACTTCAAACGTCTACAAATTTTATCGCAAGATGAGTTGGGAGATCCATAATATATCAAATGAAAGTTCTTGGAATCCTCTTTACAATGCCGCCAAGTTTTATAATTTTCAAGCTCAAATGAGGGAGATATGTCTGTTTAGAGTCGAATTGTCTAATTAAGGAAGGTTACCAAAAAAAATTAGGGGATATTGGTATTTTCCTTACCCAATAACCTTAAAATGAATTTTAGTAATATTTTGGGAACAAATCTAATTTGGGTCAGTTTTAATAAACCAGAATTCACTAAGGGTCTTAGAAGAGAGTTCATTCAAGTCATTCCTAAGTTCTTTTATGTTTTGGGTCAACTTCAAATGACCATAACTTAGCACATGATGAGTTAGGAGACCCATAAGATATCAAACGAAATATCTTGAGTCCTCTTTCACATGCCACCGATCTTTCTAATTTTCAAGCTCGTATGATGGAAATATGCCCGTTTGACGTCAGGCTTTCCAGTTAAGGAAAGTTACCCAAAAATATGAGGGGTGTTTTGCTTGCTCAATCAAATTTATGCATTTTTGGTAAGGTTTTAGGACTCTAAAATAATTGGAATCAGTTAGTTTTACGTAAATTATGCTTACGGTTTTGTGAGGATTTCAAGAATAGGAAAAGAGGAGAAAAGGAAGAGCGTCTAAGATTTTTGTGATTCGTCGGGAGATTTCACCAAGGATCTTATCCTAAGATTTATGTAAGTTTCCACGGTGTTTGGTTCGTTCCCCCCCCCCCCACACACACACACAAATCATGAGTTTCTTTTGAAAATCGATCAATAAATATTGAGAATATAAGTTCTTGATTAATATTCTTAAAGTATTATTTTTGCTCTTGAATTAGGATGGGTTGATGAGTTCTTGAGAGGAAAGTTAGGAGTTTTGGGAATTATTTTTTAGTAGATTTTCCTGTACTTATGTTATGTATTCTAGTTTAAGTAAATTAGCAAGAAACCATTTGATTCTAGGTGAATTAGAGCCAAAAAACAAAGAACAAATATTCATCGAATTGTTCTGGCGAGATATGAGGCGGAGTTCCCTAGATGTGGCAGAGGGGATGGGAGGGCGCCGTAACAGTGCAACAAGTTGTTGCCTCTGATGTTTAGGGGCTAGAGCCCCGCGCCGGGTTAACTACCCCACCCTTTTCCCGTCATTTGCTCCGTCTAAGTCCTTTTGCAGTGTACGTTTACTCCCTATTGATTTTAACTACTCTAAACTACATCTAAAAATCTAGATATCATTCATAACATGAATTATAATCCTTGAATCCATAATTGATATTCAAGGAAAAGTTAAGAGTAAAATTTGAGAAAGTTCCTTTGAGTGTTTTTGATGAGTCTTGTACAATAACTTTAACATTATTTCAAGACTCGAGTAAGTGAGTATGAGAATGAGGATAATATATTCATGAGTCTAAATTATCATTGACATCGTTGAGTCAAGTCGTTCATGCCCATAGTTATATGTGAACACCATAATTTGAGAATCTTTGTGGGGAGAAGTACCTTAAAGTTCTAGGTCTTGAGTATTAAGTTTCTAATCCTTTTGATTATATTCCAAGTCGTGGCACAACTACATGTTACCCATGAAGGTCCTTGAGTTGAGTAGTTCATTCCCATAATTCCACATGAACCCTATGAGTCTAGCAGTCTTGAGATGATAAGTATCATTGAGTCCTGGATTTATGTAGTTCATGCCCTTAATTACGCATAAACCCTCCGAGTCAAGAATTCTTGAGATGAGTAGTATCATTGAGTCCTTGAGTTATGGAGTTGTACAGTTTCAAATACTGATTTCTATGCATGGCGATTGAAAACCTTAAATTGCTTCTATCACATCCATAATTCGGCATGAACCCTATTTTAAGAAGTATTTTTTACAAATTTTTTTAGAACCTATTTTTGACAAATTGGGTATGATGACGAGTAGCGTAAAGTTTCATTTCTTTCAAAATGAATACATAGGTACTAAGTATTCCCAAGAGTAAATGTTTTCACATTTAAAAGCGGAGGAAATTGAGGTTTTCAAAAGAGTTTTGAGCTGTTTGAGTAAATCCCTTTTAAGAGAAAGATTTTTGAGTAATAATCTCAAAACACAGAAAGAGTTATGCTTTTAAACATATGACCTAGTTATATTTTGGGAGTATTATTGAACACCGATATGAAAAAATTAGAAAACTCACATCCCCCATAAACTAGGTAGCCGACGGGTTAGAAAGAGTCATACTTTTATAACACCCTACTATTGGAAAGAACTAGAATTAGAAAGAAACCATTTTTGGAATGAATGAAAAATCTGTAATTTGGCTAAGTTATGTTAAATATGAGTTTAGGGTCAATTTAAAATAACTTTAACTCTCAGTATAGTATGAGTTTAATATTTTATAAGATATCAAATGAAAGTTCTTTGAATTATCTTCCCAACTCCACGAAGTTTACTAATTTTTGAGTTCGTGTGAGGGAGATATGGCCATCCGAAGTTGGGCTATCTAGATAAGCAAAGTTAACCAAATCTTAAAGTGGTATTTTGGTCTTTTCCTTACCCAATTGTCTTAATTCATTTTTAGTAAAATATTTAGGGTATTAACTGAGTTGGTTGAGTTTACGTATATAAGAATTACGCTAGGCATTTGAGATAAGAGAAAAGATGAGAAAAGTCAAGGTGTTCTTGCAGATGTCTTGCGGAATTGAAGTTTTTTCACTAAGGGTTGATTGCTAAAGAGGTATGTGAGATTTTTATAGTGCTGTGTTTATTCGCCCATGTGCCAATCATGTTTATTTCAACGAAATTTGTTCTACAAAGTTGAAAGTTGATATTGTTGAATTGTGTTCTTGAATGTTGGTTGTCATTCCTGAGATCGATGGGAGTTTTGAGTTTTTGAGGAAATCATATCGATTTTAGAGTCGTTTATGAATAAATTCTTGTGTACCTTACTAGGTATCTGTATCTAAACTAGAATTGAGAAAAAGAATTAAATTTAGGTGAATTGTGGTTAGAAAATGAATAAGGAAAAAGACAGGCAAATTTGGGTAGCAGGTCTGCGACGCGAAGAAAGTATGATTTTAGGCCCACTTTTGAAAAGTGAAAGGATGTTTAACTAAGTGTTCATGTGCATGCCTATAATTTGTATTGTTTTTTCCCAAATGAGGCTTACTGTAAAGGCTAGTGCTATGTTAGAATTTGAAATTTTGTGAAATGGCTTCCTATTTGTTGTGATGTATTTGGTGTGGCTTACCATTTGGACTTCACTAGGAAGGAAACATGAGCATGTCTAGATTTAAAAGTTGAGAATTTCTCATTTTAAAAGGAAATCGACCTTGTAATTTGCTAAGGTGTGAGCTCATGATACATGTAAGTGTGTTGAGGAAAGGGACATTCCTCCATGGACACAACTAAGCATGGTATGGTTGAGTATGACCTTCATAGCACTAGGTATAACTAATAAAGATCTTTGTTGATTCAATTAACTCAAGACTATGTGCATTGGAGTATGAGTGCTTAAATAGCTTTTGAGGATATGTTGTAAATCTGCCTATGTGTGGCCTTTCAATTATCTCTTAATGAATTGAAGTGTAATGACCATGTTGTGATTTGGAGAAGTATGTACCTCCTATAAGCATGATAATAGTCTTTGTGTTTGATGCATTAAAGAGTGAGTGAATTGAATTTTGCTTGCTTGTGTGCTTTGGGTTCTAAAATGATTTAATGATGTCATAAATGTGATGAACTGTTCTATGATGCATTGAAGTTCTTGTTGTGACTAAAGTGTTCTAAGTGTCATTCGAGGACGAATGTTCCCAAGTGGGGGATATTGTAAGACCACCAAAATGAGTTAGGGTGTCTAGATCCTAACATGGTTGTCTTAAGGTTCTAAGGTCCTAAATTGACTTATAATATAGTTTGAGGTGAATTGGAAGTCAAAACGTCAAGGGTCGACCAAAACATTCGACGATTAGTCACCTATGTGCCTCATATGTCTATGCATGCTTATATGCGTATTAATGAGATTACGAAGTCTTAAAATGAGTTATAATGATGTTAAATGGTATTATATGAAGTTTTGAGAAGTTTGGAGGTCAAACGTCCAAGAACGTCCAAGACGTTCGAAAGATAGCCTAGAGACATGCATGTGTGTGTCTTGATGGGGCCTTGCATGTTTGGACGTGTTGCAGGTGTTTGTTTTGGGTGAAACTTATGTGGAATGTCTATAACTTGTTAAGGGTTGTATTTACGTTTTAAACGTCTGGGTACGAATTCTAAAGGGCCCCGCAAAAAAGCCCACAAGAAGGACCCAAGGTTGGTCGAGACACTGCCTTGGCAGTGTCAATCGACGGACCAAACGAAAACCAGTTGGTCAACCAACGGCCCGTAGGTGAGTTATCATCGATTGGTACTTAGCTTGGGCAGTTCTCAAGCAAAAAATTGTCCAAGGGTTAATCGACGGAAGCCAATGTACGGCCCGTCGACTGACCAACGGCCATTAGATGGTTCCGTCGATGGTGGCCTGCAGCCTGCTGCCTGTGCATTGTTTCATTAAAGGGGTGAATGGGAAATTCACCCCACGTTCTAAACTGACCCCACATGATTTATTTGGTTATTTTTGGGTGTATTTAAGTGATAAAAAACGTGATCAACCCATTCCCAAACCAACTCACACAAATTGAACATTTCCCTTCAAAAATATTCTCCCTAGAAACCTCCATTGTTGTTGAAGCTCAAGAACAGCTTGGAGCTTGTATTTTCGTGGTTTCTTCACCAAGTTTTAGAGGTCTTCATGAATATAAAGGTATGGTGATCTTCATCTCTAGTTATCCTTCCATCTAGAGAGTTAAATCTCAAAATTTCAAAAGAGAAAAATATGATCAAACATCTTCTTCTTCAATCTGCCATGGGTTCTTTCTAAAAATATTTGAATGATTAAAGCATGATGAATTGAAGTTAATACAGTGGTTTTAACGTGAATTTGACTCCAATTGCATGATGAACCCATGTCCCTTCCAAACTTGATTTAGTCTTTGCATGGGCTTTGTGATCTTGATTTGTTGTCTATTGAATTATGATTCTATTATGTTGAAATGGTTATAGCTACTGTTATTTACATGAATTAATGTTGAAGGATCCATGAGGATAAATGTATAAAGATTTGAACATGTTTAGCCTAGTTTTCCATGATTCACTGTAACGTTTGTCTCTTAATGATTTAATGTGGAATTCGATTGTGTAGGGCTGGTTGTATATACTGTATTAATTGGATATTATTGAGGAATTGTAAATAAGTGATTCATGTTTATCAATGTCGATTAGCCTATGATTCTTCTACTTTCCATTAATGTCTTAAATAGCATGCTCACTGTGATCTAAAGGTTATAGCTATTGTAGTAGGATTTCGTGTAGGTTTTATTGTCTTTAGTTACTGCCTTATATCGATGGTATTAATGGATTGTGGGTATGAATTCTTGATGATCAAAGAAAAGGAGTCTTGCATAAATTGATCTAGGTCCTTCTAGCCTACAATTTGAATGTTGTAATGAATATTATGTGATCTTAATTCTAGGGTGGATGAAGCATGATTTAGATTTGATTTATATCTATTTATCTACTGCCCTAAATGAATATTATAGATACATTATGATTTATGAGCAAAACGAGGGAAGTTACTTGATGATCTATAACTCTCTACTTTCTACCATATATGTGATATAGTGCACTAGTTGTATCATGATCTTATAGAGACTTGTACATGGTTTCTTCTATGCTTAAAGTACATTTAGCTAATGCGCTATATATGAATTATTGATAAACAAGGTTTATTGGTCAATGATGATCAAAGGGTGAGAAATTGGTAAGAATGCTTATCTCCTTTACTTTTCTTATAGTATTGTAGTTGATAAAGCCTTGTATGTCATTGTGTGGTATGGTCCACTTATGGATGCGGTGTTTACTTTATGTCACTATATATGTGTTGATCATGTCCATGAAGTCAAATTGATAATTATATGAATTAGTGGTTATGATGATCACCTTATATGTAACTCGTGCCTAGTCTTCTATTATAGTTGTGAATCTAGGTTATAATTACTAATGTTATGAGCATGTAAAGGGTTATGTAAGACCATGTGTAGGTGCTTCCATTAATGAAGTGTTAAATATTTATGACCCCTACCCATGTACCCCTATATGAATGTGTGAATAGCTAATGTTAGGATCCTTAAAGTATAATATGAAGATTGTATTGTCTCCTATGCTAAACTGTGTTGTGTGGTCTATACCTGAAAGTGTAATGTGGTATAAGAGGGTGGATGCCTCAATGAGTTGTTAATAGCCATTATGTGATCATGTTGACTAATGTACACACACACTCACACTTCATGCATGCTTACAATGTAGTAAATGTTCATAGTGTCTAATGAAAGGTTGTTCTCATATTCACTAGTGTCTACTACTATGCATGTAAAGTATATGTATGTGAAGTATGTTATGTATTTCCTTACTAGGATGACTTGATAGGTGTACTAGTATGGGAAAGGGTATGGGACCTTGCCTATGCATTGCACATGTGTACCTTGATATGATAGTTCTAGTTTTGGTTTCTATATGTATGAATATGATGTATGAATCTGTGTGGTCTTAATCTGGTATGTGAAAGGTTTGATCACATATATGTATACACACACACACATGAATGATGGTCTAGTCAATAAAGAAGCCTTGAAAGGTGTACTCAAGTGTATCCTTAATTAGATAGTTCTAATACATATGCTATATCCATGTGAAAGGGTTTCTCACATGAATTAGGTTGATGAACTCTCATCTATGACCTATAAGTTAAGCATATGAGGGGATGACTCTCCTAAACCTATGTTTTATAAACAAATGATAATAAAGGCTTTTTAAATAAAGGGAACTCAGCTTAGCACCGAGTGAACTTGTAGATGAGGGGGTGACACTTTCCAACATAGGGAAGGTAGGGTTCACTACGGTCCTCATGAGAGGGAGTGACACTTTCCTAAATAGGGGAGGTAGGGTTCACTACAGTCCTCATGGGGTGGATAGCCTCATGACCCAAAATGGGTGTAGAGTGATGTTTCCATGATAACCCCCAAGTTCCATAAACTATGCTTGCCACATAGGATCTAGCAAGTGATATCACCTAATATGCTAGCATGTGTTAATGTTCTACCTTGGCTAGGTAGGAACACCTTCCCTTGGTGTACGGCTCTACAACACCAAATTCCATGTTTAGCACCCATGGTCTTAGTGTCGATTAAGGCTATAGTTTCCCTAATGTAAAATGGACAATGGAAGTAAATGAATAAGATCCTAACTAGGAGGACTTAAGGTAAGTTACTTAGTATAGGTGGAAGTAATGAACCCATCTGACATTGCACAAATGGCTCCTTAGGAAGTCCTAGGAAGGTGACCTAATATGTATGATATTGATTATGTCTTTATGCATGACATTGTATAAGTGGTCTACTTGTTATGAAGATGTGCATGGTATGAATCTATGTGATATGATCTATCCTTATGTGCACTATGTTGGTCTAAATGACTATATGATGAAGGTCTTGTATTGACATGAATGAAGCTGTCTTTACTTGTTATATTGATGTATGAATTGAATGTTAAGGTTTATGGTCTCATGAAGAGTTTGCTAAGTATGTGTGTGGTTATGGGGCTTCACATGTACATTGCACTAGTAGGCTAAGATAGGGGTCATGAACAATGTCTTATAGTGATGAATATGAAAAGCAGTAAAAGTATGTGCAAGTTGATGTAGCTTACTATAATATCATATATGCTTGACTTGAATGTGTATTGTAATGGGCTATACTTCTATGGGGATATGTGTTGACTTGTGTAAGTATATGTATGTTTCCTTGTGACCTTAAGGTGATGCATTGCACCAAGTATCACTAGAGGGTTACTTGGGAAGTTAATGAATAAAAGGAAATAAAGCTCACTGTTCAGGAGAATGAGCTCACTGTAAAGTGACCTCAAATGAGACTTAAATTCTATATGTGATTTTTCATGATGTTTGGGGTTTTAATATGATTATATGAAGTATGCTATTGATATAAATGCTATTGGTAAAAGTTTTATGATGATTTACCTAAAATGGCATGAAGTATGATTTCAAAGAAAATGTCCCTTTTAAATGCATGTTTTTGCATGGTTGTCATACTTAGTACATTCTTGTGCTAATTCCATTCTTCTATACTTTTTACACAAAGTGTAGTCTATGGATGCTTAAAGGATGTGTTGAATGATGAAGAGCTTGATAGATGATTCCCAAGCTCAATGAAAGGAATCCTTAAGTTGAAGGATCTCCTACTTATGTCTTTAATGTAAAGTCTTTAAATATTGTATAGTTATGTAATGTGTCTTATGGGACGTGTCCATAATGTACTCTAATGTTGTTGAGTCTAAGATGGCAAAGAGACTTAAGGTCTATATATGTATTATGACTTATATTTTATCTATATACGAGATGAAGTTTCTAGCATATGATGTGCTATAAAAAGTTTTAAATTTTCCGCTAAATTTACTATGTCGATGCGATGAATCATAACTATGGGCTTGTATAAGACCTCCGAGAGGTCAAGTACGTCATGTTACGTCTAGGGGGTGCTCCCCGGATGTGACAGTCTCGCTTGTCAAGCAAGGAGGGCAAGGCAGTTATGCTAATATGGGACATGGATATAGAGAGGTTCATGGTTTATGTGTATCAAGTTGAGGAAGAGAAACTAAGGGATTGGGAGAAGTTTAGAAACAAGAAGGCTAAGACAGGGAATGAGTCGGGGTAGCAAAAGAGCATTGTGAATTGTCCTTCCTTTCAACAAAAGAAAAAGGGACCTACTCTATCATCTGCTAGTGCTCCTACTCCCACAAACAAATATGAGTATAATGGTCAGAATTTGTAGAATTTCAAAGCTAGACTTGCGTAGTCTTAGGATAGTATGGCACAAGGAGGTAACTAGACTTCTGCATGTGCTAAGTGTGGTAGGAACCACCCACGTAAGTGTACTGATGGCTCCACTGGATGTTTTAAGTTTTTTCAAGAGGGTCACTTATGAAACAGTTCCATAAGAACCGGCAAGGTAATAGAAATCAGGGATATACATCACAATTTGTATCAGTTGATCCACCAGAAAGAGCTGCATCTAGAGGAGCTACTTCAGGTACTGGCGGAGGAGAAAACCTCCTATATGCTATCGCGAGTCATCAAGAGCAATAGAATTCTCCAAATATTGTCATAGGTGTGATCAAAGTCTTTACTCTTAATGTTTATGCTTTGTTAGACCCTGGGTTGAGTTTATTTTGTGATTCCTTATGTTGCAGTAAAATTTGATGTTCTTCCTGACAAACTTTGTGAGCCCTTTTGTTTTTCTATACCTTTTAGGGAGTCTATTCTAGCTGAGAGAGTCTACTGTAATTGTACCATTTCTGTCAATCATAAGAGCATCATGGCTGATTTAGTTGAATTAGACATGGTTGAGTTTAATGTTATTATAGGTATGGATTTGATTCATGCCTATTATGCCTCCATTGACTATAGAACTCGAGTTGTCAAGTTCCAGTTTCCTAATGAGCCAGTTATAGAGTGGAGTAGCAGTTCAACAGTGCCAAAGGGTCATTTTATTTCGTACCTTAAGGTGAGAAAGTTAGTTCTAAATGTTGTGTCTATCACTTGGTCTGAGTGATGACTCTAGTGTTGAGACACCTCCTATTGAGTCAATTGCAGTTGTGAGTGAGTTTCTAGAAGTCTTTCGCGATGATCTACTCTGAGTCCCTCCTAAGAGAGATAAACTTCAGCATAGACATTCTTCCCGATACTCATCCTATATATATTCCGCCATACAGAATGGCACCAACAGAGTTGAAAGAGTTGAAAGAGTTAAAAGAACACTTGAAAGATCTCCTAGAAGAAGGTTTCATTCGACCAAGTGTCTCACCTTGGGGCACTTGGGTCTATTTGTGAGGAAGAAATATGGTTCCCTTAGGATGTGTATAGATTACTGTCACTTAAACAAGGTTACCATAAAAAATAACCATCCTCTTCCGAGAATCGATGATATTTTTGATCAGCTTCAGGGTGCCACGTGTTTCTCTAAGATAGACCTGCTACCATCAGTTAAGAGTAAGGAAATGTGATATTCCAAAGATTATTTTCAAGACCCGTTATGGTCATTATGAGTTTGTTGTTATGTCATTCAGATTAAATAATGATCCTGCAACACTCATGGACGTTATGAATAGAGTATTCAAGACTTATTTAGATATATTTGTTATTGTGTTCATTGATGACGTTCTGATTTATTCGAGGAATGAGGAAGATAATGCTAGCCATCATAGAATAGTCCTGCAATCTCTAAGGGATAGAGAGTTGTATGCTAAGTTCTCTAAATGTGAGTTTTGGATTGAGCCTGTGGCATTCTTTGGCCACATTATTTCCAATGATGAGATTACAGTTGACACTCAGATAATAGAACCAATGAAGAATTAGCTAAGACCCATATCTCCAACTGATATTAGGATTGTCTTGGTGTTGGCCTAATATTATTGAAGGTTCATAGAGGAGTTCTCATCTATTTCATTCCTTTTGACCAAGTTGACTAAGAAAATAGTGAAGTTTCAATGGTTTGAAGCTTGTGAGAAAAGTTTTCAGGAGTTGAAAAAGAGTTTGACTACTGCCCCAGAAGGTACACAAGGCTTTGTTGTATATTGTGATACGTCTAGAGTTGGTTTGGGTTGTGTGTTAATGTAAAATTGCAAAGTGATAGCTTATTCCTCTAGAAAGCTTAAGGTTCACGAGAGGAACTACCCAACCCATGACTTAGAGTTGGTTGACATAGTATTTGCTTTCAAAATATGGTATCACTATCTTTATGGTGTTCATGTAGATGTGTTCAACGATCATAAGATCCTTCAGTATTTGTTTAGTCAGAAAGAGAAGGTGGTTAGAGTTACTCAAGGATTATGGGATTATGATATAAGTACTCTTTTTCACCTAGGTAAGGCTAATGTTGTTGTTGATGCCTTGAGTAGATTGTTTTATGGGTAGTACCACCCATTTTGAGGAAGATAAAAAAGAGTTAACGAAAGATATCCGTAGACTTGCACGATTAGGAGTTCGACTAATGGATTCCACAGAATGAGGAGTAGTGGTGATGAATGGGTTTTAATCATCATTAGTGTCAGATATGAAATAAAAGCAACACCAAGATCCTATTTTGCTTGAATTGAAGGCAAATGTTCATATGAAAAAATTAATGGCTTTTGAACAAGGGAGAGTTGGTGTCTTGAGATATTGTGTACCAAAGGTGGATGAACTTCAATAAAGGATTATGGAGGAAGCTCATAGCTCCATATATTCCATTCATCCGGGCTCCACAAAGATATATCGTGATGAGGGAAGTATATTGGTGGAATAGTATGAAGAAAGGCTTGCTAAATTCGCTACTAAATGCTTGAATTACCAACAAGTTAAAGTAGATAACCAAAGGCCCGATGGTATGGCTTAGAATATAGAACATCAAGAATGTAATGGCAGATGATTAATATGGATTTCATCACAGTTTTTCCACGGTCTCACAGGCAACATTATTCTATATGGGTGATTGTGGATCGAATGACCAAATGAGCCCACTTTTTGCCAGTAAAGACTACTCATAAAGCCGAGGATTATTCCACATTATATATTCAAGAGGTAGTAAGACTTCACTGAGTTATGGTTTTCATTATATCAGATAGAGGTGCACAATTTACTGCACAGTTTTAGAAATATTTTTGGAAAGGTTTGGGTTCAAAGGTGAACTTGAGTACTGCTTTCCATCTTCATACAGATGGTCAAGCAGAGCACTATTCAGACCTTAGAAGATATATTGAGGGCCTGTGTGATTAAATTTAAGGGTAATTGGGATGATCACCTACCTCATATTGAGTTTGCTTACAATAATAGTTACCATTCTAGAATCCAAATGGATCCTTATAATGTTCTTTAGGGGAGAAGATGAACATGTCCTATTGGATGGGTTTGAAGTTGGTGAAGGAGGGTTGATAGGACCAGACTTAGTTCATCAAGCTATGGAGAAAGTGAAAGTCATTCAAGAGAGGTTAAAATAACACAGAGTCGTCAGAAATCCTACACTGATGTTAGGAGAAGGGAGTTAGATTTTGAAGTAGATGATTGGATATACTTGAAAGTTTCACCAATAGAGGGTGTTATGATATTTGTAAGAAAGGAAAGCTTAGTCCCCAGTATATTGTCCCTTACAAAATATCCAAAAGGATTTGTAATGTAGCTTATGAGTTAGAGCTACCCCAAGAGTTAGCAACGGTCCATCCAGTGTTTCGTATTTCAATCTTGAAGAAGTGAATGGGATATACTTCACTTATCATACTAACTGAAGATATTGGTATCAAGGATATCTTGTCTTATGAGAACATCCCTGTTCAGATTCTAGACCAGCAGGTTTGCAAGTTGAGGACCAAGGAAGTAGCATCAGTCAAAGTTCTTAGGAGAAATTATTTTGTTGAGGAAGCTACTTGGCAAGCTGAGGAGGATATTAATAAGAGATATCCACATCTCTTTGAGCTAGATAAATTCCAGATCAAGGTTCTAATTCTCTTCTTAGTATTTTATAAATTGATATGCTTGATGTGTTAGTTTTTTTTGTTCGGTGTCTGATTTGATGTTATGCCCTTAGCTTACTAAGAATAATCTCATTTGAGGACGAATGTTTCCAAGCAGAAGATATTGTAACATCTCGCTAATTGAAAGAAATAAAAGGAGCTATTATTAGAAAACTCATTTTTGAAAAGAATGAAAAATCTGGAAATTTGTTAAGTTATGTTCAGTGCGAGTTTTGGGTCAATTTCAAATGATCATAACAACTATATCAAGATTATTTAGGTGTGCTACAAAATACAATAAAAATGATCTCTGAATTATCTTTCTAGCGCCGCTACAAAATAAGGGACATACACTCATTAGAAGTTGGGTTGTCTAGTTAAGGGAAGTCAAAACAGATTTTAGGAGGGTATTTCATTTCCATACCCAATTAATTCATTTCATTTTTAGAACTTTAGTTGAAGTCTAAACTGATTTAATTCAGTTAACACATTCCAAAATCATGCTAGGGCGGAAACAAGGTAAGGATTTAATCAAGATCATAAGATTTCGTTTTGGATTTCGCAAAGGATTCAATCCTATGAGGTATGTGAGACTTTCATAATGTTGGGTTCCTTCACCCACGTGCCAACCATGTTTATTTCAGTGTGAATTCATCCTAAAAATATTGGAAGTTTGAATGTTCTTGATGTGCCTTCTTGAATTACTTTGTTCTTGAATTTGGGAAGAGATTCAGAAGTTTTTGAGAGTTTCATGTCAATTGTTAAAGTGTTTTGAATTAGATTCTAGTGTACATATATTGTATATTTGAATCTAAAGAGAAATTGAAAAAAAGAATGCAAATTGGGCGAATTAGGGTTGGAAAATGAAAAAGGAAAAAGTCGAGCAAGTTTTGGCACGCACGTCCATGTCGCGGACTTGCTCCCCCTGTGAACAAATTTTTACTTTGCATCATGGAAAGGATGCGAACTCCTCTGTTTCAAAATGAATTTCACAATCAAATATTTAAATGCATCTCTGCGTCGCGTACTTGGTCCCAGACAATAATTTCTTGAGTGTTTCTCATGTTTAACTATCTAAAATTATTCCTAAACATCACGAGATCTTTCCTATCACAAATCATAACCTTGAATTCATAATTCAAATTCAAGGTAGAGTTAAGAGTCAAGTCTTGAGAATACTTTGAGTCATTTTAAGAAGTCTTTTACAAACCTTTAAACGTGTTTTAAGACTTAAACATTTCTTTGAGTAAGAGTAAGAGTAAAGTTCATTTCTTCAAAGGTTGTACGGGAACTAAGTATTCCCAAGAGCTAAAAAAAATTCACATTTAAACAAGAAAAGAAACATCAATTTCCAAGAGAGCTTTTAAGCTAAGTTTTGAGTAATTCTCTCAAATCAAAGAAAGAGTTTTGTTTTTAAAACATATGAGTTGAGTATATTTTGGGACTAGTATTCAGCTCCGATATAGGGACGAGTTCATAATAACTCAACATCTCCATTAATTATGTAGCCATTGTGGGTAGAAAAGGATCATATTTTTTAGACGATTCCTTGGTGTTTTTTAGCATATAATAGTGGATCCACTTAGTTGAGGCGTTCTATATCATGGCATGGTATAGGACAGTTCTGGCAGCGTGGGCGATACGTTGTATTATCACTTTAGCTCGTAGAGATGGTTGTCTATTAGATAAACTCCCACAATATTATTATATTACTTTATATGTAATTAAGCTGTTATTGTATTTCTTTAAATACATTGACTTTTCATTTACTGTTTTAAATGCTTTGTTTAAGCTGCACCTTTATTGTTGTTTTACTTCACATTTGTGTTGAATTTCCTAAGTTAAGTCAAGTCAAGGTAAGTGTTCTTTCCATATTCATTTCAAGCTTATGTCATGTTTAGTTTTTCCCTCGCATACTCGTACAATCAATAAACTAATACCAGTTAACATGCATTGTATTATGATATAGATACAGATAACAAGGATTTGCATCCAACGCCTTGTTCATCCAGTTGAGCACTCAAAGTCAATTGGTGAGTCTCCTTGCTTTCTATAGGACCCTTTTTATATTGTTTTCTTTAGTATTTTAGAAGTTAGGATAATCGGGGGTCTTGTCCCGACATCCCTCTCAGTTTTAGAGGCTTCATAGACAGTTAGTAGTTTATTTTGTCTTTACATTGTTATTTCATATGTTAAGACTTGAGTTGTTTTTTTTCTCTAAGATTGCATGCTTATCCTAAACGTTCTCAGTTTATTTTGAGACATTTGTTTAAAGTTGCATTGAATCTTTGTATTTTATAATTTAATCCTTCCACTGAGTAGTTAGTCAGGACAAGGGTTTACTTGGGTCCAACAATGGTTCACCAATCTCACCCACGTTCGAGGTGTAGGCTCGGGCGGGACACACAACTTCCACAGAAAGGCACTCACAAGATCAACAACACACAAGATCAAGTTCATCAATGATAAAAATGTACAGTGCAATGAAATAAAAGTTCAAGTATAGTGATGCATGTATGACCTAATGATAAACACCCGTTGTCTCTCAGTTCGGGACCCATGGGGGACATATATATATATGCATCTATCACAGCGTGTGACACGACCCTCGATAATAAAATCTGTTGTGGCCAGCGACCCGTCCCTTGATAATAGAATCTATCACGGTGTGTGACACGTTACCACGAAATATTGTATATGTCACGACGTGATACACGTCACTAAAATGGTACATACTCTTTAATTCCTTATTCTTCCTCAATTCACATAACCCTTATCACAATCATGTCTCAGAACGAATGTAATTGACATGTTCACAAAAGTAATGAGAAGATGACCATTTTCATAAAATGCACAATTCACAACAACACAACTGTGGATACATCAAAAATTAATCAATAAGCCTTTCGAATCATTTTCACACATCACAAACCAATAAATAATCACATTATCTTTTATTACTTTTTTTATCCATTATTAGAATTATACAACATGGACAATTCAACCCATCAGCAATTATCATTACTCCCCAACACATACGACAAGGAAATACACGATTTTATGCATTTAACAAGGGTTTATAAATCCACTTGCCTCATTTAATCAACAATTCACTCCGGGACTTGAGCCTTGCCTTTTCATGGAGCTTCCAAATTAATGAAATTTATTCAAGTACATAATCACAATAAGATTTCAAAACTAACAACGCTCGCATCACTATAGGTTCAGCCTAAGCCCAAAAACTCACCCAAATCTATAATCAAGTTCTTCAATCTTGATGTCAATTAACATGCCAACTCCTTCAATTTTCTACAAATTTCAATCCTAGGCTTGAGTTCAAATATCATAAATGTTCTAATATTCATATATGATAACAGACCTAATATTTAATTACATAGTTCAATATTATTAAAACTTTATTTATGAGTTAACTATAACAATAAACTAGAATAACCCTAAAATTAGTGAAAAACATGTATCTTAGGTCGCTAAACGAAACAACCAGCCATCCTTACTCCAAGCACTATCATATAACTAATAATCATCACCCAACTAGTCAATATTATTCATTGATTACCCACTAACATGTTTATTCAAAAATTATCAAAATTTACAACCAATCATGTGATTTTTTGTTTAAATATTAAGAATCAAATTGGCAATCTATATATATACGCCAGGGTTGTTTTCCCAAGTATAGTTGGTCGTCCTCGACCGAGGCACCATTTAACCCCAAGGCCAACCAAGATAAAAGGACTCAAGTCATGTTTGAGAAATTCAATGTTCTAGCCATGTATGTTGAAAACCAGGTCGTTCTTTCTCTGTTAGCTAATGGTCGTACAACTGGTAAGAATTAAGCACAATTGTATACCTACATAAGCTTGTTTTCTTCTATTGTTTTAGTTAGTAATACTAATTTTATTTGTTGTTTTTCAACAAGGTATTGTGGTCGATTCTGGTGATATTGTGAGCCACACTATCCGTATATATGAGGGAAATGTAGTTTCCCATTCTATCTCATTGTTAAATCTTAGTGGTCATCATCTTACCGAGTATCTTGCTTTGAGAAGAAGTACAACGCCTTGATATGAGGATCAGTTCTCGCTTCACTCGGTACTTTCCATCAAGTTAGTTTATTTTTGCTTTATTTGACGAATCAATAAATCAACCGATTAAGTCTATAGTCTCAAATAATTGGCTCTAACTATGATTGTCTTCTTGTTAATTCTTAATTAATTGCTAATATATTTTTCACGTGCAGATATGTATAACTAATTTGGAATATGATGAATTTGTCCACAGGAAGTTTCTCTAAACTTGCTGAGAACTTAAAATCCTCTATAGTTAAATCCCGTCAAATGAATGCTTCATTTATGCTATGGTGATCTCCCTGTTCCTTTTTGTGAATTGATGCTCAATCCCATTAAGAACTATTTTTGTTAGGCATGATGTGGTAGACACAATTGTTGAACTACCAATGAAAAAATGCTCTACCTACTATGTAAGTTTGCGCAAATATATGACATTATTATCCAATTCACCAAAAATAAGAGTGTGGAGGAAGGACGATAATTACTTTCATACCGCCAACCTTCGACCATCATTTCAGAACAATTCAAACCTTAGTTGCTTTTTAATAAAGAAATGAAATTTGAATAGATGTATCCTTAATGAAATTATGGAAGAAAAAAAACTCAGCACAATGTGTCAGAGTTTTACCATGCAGGAGTTTCGACAAAAGTTTAACAATTTGAAGTTCATGGATAGTGTCATGGGATTTCACGTGTCATTATCAAAATAATAAATTAAAATTAGTCGTCGAATTAAAGAAGCTCAACGTAGACTCTACAATACACCATTGAACATGGCATGGCAAAAAATGGGATGATATGGAGAAATTTGGCATCACATATTTTACAATGAACTCCGTGGTTCTCCTGAGGATCATCCGATTCTTCTGACTGAAGTTTCACTTAAGACAAAGCAAACCGAGAGAAAATGACTGAAATCATGTTTGAGAAATTCAGTGTTCCATCCATGTATGTTGCAATCAACATGTTCTCTCTGAGTTTGCTAATGGTCACCAAACTGGTAAGCAGAAGAAAAAATACTGCTTCTCTACTATTTTGATTTTAGCAAGTTACTAATTTTGTTTGTGATTTTTTAACCAGACATTAAGCTTAATTCTGGTGATAGTGCGACCCACACGGTCCCCATCTATGAGGGACATGCACTTCCTCATGAAATCTTGTGGTTAGGTCTAGGTGGTCGTGATATTACAGATTACCTCACGAGAATTCTCTCCGAGTGGGTTATGCATTTCACGGTACGATAAGATAACATGCTACTAGGCGTATGAAGGAGACAATTACTTATGTTGCACTTGATTTTGAAAGGAGATTGAAAAGGCAAAAAAAAAAACATATGTTTAGTTGAGAAGGCCTTTGAATTTCCTTCTTTACAAGTCCGTACGGTTTCGTTTTCCTGAAGTCCTATTCCAGCCATCATTGTTTGGGATGTGACCGACAAGAATCCACAAAAACGTCTACAATTCAATCATGAAAAGCAATGTTGGTATTAGAAGCATTTTTTTAAAAACATTGTGCTTAGTGGTGGCTCTACTATGTTTCCTGGTATAGCAGAACGTATAAGCAAGGAAATTACTTCTCTTTCTCTAAGGGGAACGAAGATCAAAGTTGTTTCACCACCTGATGGGAAGTATAACACCTGGATAGGAGAATCAATTCTAGCTTCCCTCAATACTTTTAAAAGAGTTAGTTTCTCCTTACTTTATTTGACATATCAATTTATCAAGTCTTGGTCTTGAACGGTTAATCTAAATATGAATGCATTCTTAACTTCTTTTAAGATGAAACGATTCAACACTAATGTCCACATCCTATGCAGATGTTGCTAACACAAGGAGCATATGATGAATTTGGTCCCTCGATTGTCCACAGGAAGTGTCTCTAAGCTTTGTGAGAACTTTAAATCCTTTTTCAAGACAACTAAAATCACAACAAATTTCCAAGATTTTACAAACCCTGGGTCTAAACAAGCTATGTAGAATCAAGGAACTTACTGAATTTTAGGGACCTAGTGTATAAAAGGAACTCACAAGTGAAATCAACATACTTAGTGATGAAATCTACGAAGAAATTCTTTGGATTACGGGGATGAAACTTGAAAAATATTGTTTCTTGTTCTTGAAAGAAATTGGCACCGCTTTCTCTTCTTTTCGTTCTAATATGGATTATTTTTGGAGAATGAGGATTTTGGGTATGTCTGAATAGGTTATTAGGATTAGACTCAGTAAAGTGACGTAGCTTATTCATCAAACGACATAGTTTAAGTACCTAATGCATATGGAAAAGGACCAATACGACCCTGACTTAAAACTAATAAGTGTCATCTACTACAGGTCTACCGGGCCATCGTTTGAACTACCAACCATGGACTCGGTCGTGGTTCATGCTCTTCCCTATAGGAATTAACTAAAACAAGCATAATGTTTTGCTCCGAGCTTGAATTTTAGCAAACTCGATGGCGTTGGGAAGAGGATTAAATTATCATAAATTTGATACGTCATACCTAATTCATTTTGTGCTAAAAGATATAACTATTTGAACTTGTCCCAACAACCGTATCTCTCTAAATAGTTGTTAACCCTCACCTACGGTGAGTCCAATCACGGATTGTATTAGTCAGTCGTGGGTGGGATCAAAGACCATCAACGGACCGTGGACCACGGCCGTAAGTCTCACCTTTTGATCCTAAAATTGCCCTAAAGTCTGGGGCTGAACCACGGGACCCCACCTACGATCCGTGGTTTGACACACGATCCGTTGGTTCTTACACCAGATCCTGGAAAGCTGTATTTTTTCATCTTCTCGAATAAAAGGTGTTACCCCGTATTACAAAAATCCTATGAAAAATATTTTTGATGGACCACAAATTTGAAATCCTTCAAATTAAATTATCCATGGACACCATCAATGGTCCCATCCTTATGTTATACAATATACTCTACCTTACAGTTTGTGATCCTCCATTGTAGATTTCCGGTCAATGGTTTCTGTCATAGATCTTTCTATTAACTTAATCCTCTTCAAATGTATAAACTGTAAATGTGACATACGATCCATAACTTGATCATTTGCAAAGCATTATTTTTTTCATCTTCTTTGAATATATTCACAAATGGATCCACGGTCATATGTCATTTCAATTCGATGTTAATTTCTTGATTTTTCCTTCTTTGGCTATTTTGAAATCTAATACCTACAAAATATTATTGGGAAAATACATAATTACTCCTGAACTTGTGCCAAAAATTCAGTTACACACTTAAACTACCATGACTATCTATTATACATTTGTATTACTCAAAAGTGAAATTATTTACCCTGAGATTTATAACACCACTCTCACAATGATAGTTGCATCATACTCGCACCACATATATTGCATCTCAATGCCACATCAGATGCTGTGTAAAATTTAATTTAAAAAAATCTCCATGTCATTCAATTACTTCTTATTCAATGAACACCACCATAGAACCACTGCCAATGCCACTCTATTAGTGCCGAATCTATTTATTTCACCATATAAAATCAAAATAGTTGTCACAAATTTCACTACCTATGATCAAACCCACCATAGGAATCACAATATCACCATCATCCCCACAAAAGTTGTAAAGATACACCACAAAATTAAACATACATAATTAAAGTCATCAAAAAAATCACATCATTACCGACAAAGGTACAAAACCCACCAAAAACTATCACCACCACCATTATCAATATCGATTTCTTCTTCTTCACCATCTTTATTTCCACTTCGTTGTCACCCACTATCAATCACCAATTAATTCATCATTATATTTTGTTTTTTAAACTCAATCATCAATGTTATGAACCACCAAAAAAGTTGGTGACAAAATTGAATTAATAAGAGATGGTGAAATCTATAAAAAATTAAAATAGAATATGATTGGAAGGGAGAAGAATTCTGGTGGGGTGGGGTGGAGTGGGGTCGATGGAAATCGATTATGGAAGGTGATGAAAAGTTTTTTAAAAAATAAATAGGAATAAGAAGATGTGGATGCGGTGTGAGAAAGAAGAAGAGGAGGAGGAATGGAGTGATTTGCTGGAGCCGTGGGGAAAAAGAGGAGTTTGATTATCATTTTTCACTTTATTTTTTACCAAACATGCTTCTTCTTTTTTTTGCCACGCCAGCTTTTGGGGTAAATAAATTTTCTTTTTAATAGTAAAGGTGTGTAATAGGTTGTCGTGATAATTTAAACGTGAAACTGACTTTTCGGGAAAAGTTTAGAGGTGAATTATTGCCTTTTACCAAAAAATATTCTTAAGTAAATCTAATATAGGAAAAAGGATTAGAAAAAATATCACCCACCTTTATTTTATTAGTTGACCTTACCTGTAACACCCCGTATCCAAAACAGACCAAAAATCAGTTTTTCAGAAAAAAACAAACCTGCAATTGCAACCAACGGTGGCCATCTACGGATCGTAGCCTGACCCACGGTCCATCCTGAACATCAGTCAATGGGGTCAGAAACCCCCAAAATCTATGCCCAGGAAAATTTGGTTAAGTCCTGATCGACAGACAGACCTACGGTCCGTAGGTCAGACTACGGTCCGTAGTCTGTGACCGTCGATCAATACCCCATTCACCCATTCTTTAACAAGAACCACAATTTACCAGCACAGTCCATAGGTGGACCCATGGTCCATAGGTCTGACCGTAGGTGGGAATTAGCAGACAGTTAGGGGGGAAATGCAGTTGGGTCAACTTCAAATGATCATAACTCTTAGCACAAAATGAATTAGGTGTCCCATGACATACGAAAAGATAGATAATTGTATTAGCTTTCCATATCCACCAACCTTGCTAAAATCAGAGCTCCAAGTAAAACTTCAACCCGTTTTAGTAAAGGCCTATCGAACAGACCCAACGTACGAACCAAATGATGGACCATTGATTGAACGACGGACCATCTGTCCAGCTCGTCGTTTGGTCCGACAGCAACTAACCCAGGGGTCTTTTGGTCTTTTCCCACATCGTTTAAACTCTAAGATAGTCGTTTTGACCCTAAATCATCAGATTTTAGTCAGTTTAAGCCTTGGAACATAACTAAAACTTACCTAAGTCAAATCATTAATTAAAACTTAGAAAAATTAGAAGTAAGAAAGGAGAAAAAGGTCAAGAACCTAGTTCAAGAATGCAGCAAGGTTCCAGTAGTTCCAGCCCCAAAACCTAAGTGTTTTTCTGTGAATTTCATCACCAGGTATGTGAGATTTTACTAGTGGGTTCCTTTCATCCATTGGGTCCCTAGTTTTCTGTCAATTCTTGATTCTCTTATCATGATTTAACCTAGGGTTTCTAGAACTTCAACAAAACTTCATGAATTAATTAGTTACATGTTCCAAATCAGATTTCCATGTTATTACTCAGATTATTGCATGAATTTCAGAACCCTAGCTATGTATTTCTTTAGTTCTTGAATTACACATGCAAGGTCAAATATTTTAGTTATTCAGTTATACATGCCTCAGTTATTAATGCATCATTATCAGATTAAATGTTGCATTCTCAGTATTGCATGTTCAGTTTTGAGCTATCCAGTATTTTACAGAAATTCAAATATAATCAGTTAACTAAATAAATCAATGGGAGTAGCATAATACCGAGTTGGACTAGGGTTCAGCGTACCCTATAGTCGCAGAATTACTAACCAAGTAGGTTGTAAGTCCCCTCTGTGGGCACCAGTTTAGTGATCACGCCAGCATGACTTTATATCTTTGGCAGGGTATATTGGGTCCTCTCGATGGGGCGTATACGTCGGACTCCACATTTAGCTCATGTGGTTTTATTATCGGTTATTAGTAGCTCCCATAGTTCAGTTAGACTCTCTTGCATTGACCATTTATCAGTATATTCAGTATTCAGTTTCAACATGTTATAAATTGGTCATTGCATCAAGTTAGCTCAGAATTCAGTATATCATATTCAGATTTCTATACTTGCTTTTGTGTTTGTTCAATTATGCTCTATTTCAGCTTTACTTTATCCTACATGCTCAGTACCTTTCAAGTACTGACGCATACGTGCGCTACATCTTCTCGTGATGTAGGTTCAGGTTCTCAGCATCTAGCAGATTCAGTGGTGAGTTCTCATTCTCCGAGGACAACAGTCATGAGTTTATTTCAGTCTTTTAGTCATTTAGTTTTAGTTTTCGCTAGATTTAGCTGAGGCTTGTCCCAGTATTTCTAGTCCAGTTTAGAGGCTATTTTCAGACATTGTTAGTTTCATCTTAGTAGTTAGTTAATATCTTCTTTGTATTAAACTCATCAGTATTTCATTTATCTAAGTTATAGTATATGGGTATTCCCCATCTTTTCAGTTTAAATCATGATTTAGCTTCCGCATTCAGTTTATTATCTTTAGCATGCCCATGATCATGCCAGCATGGTTAGCTTGGGATCACTTGTGGTCCTAGGTTCTATGTCCACGTCTCGGGGGTAGCTCGGGGCATGACAAACTTGGTATGAGAGTACTAGGTTTAAGTTTCATAGGATGTCTGAAAAGCCGCACTAAGTAGATGGTGCACCACATCTAATGAGAGGGAGGCTATGAAGTGTTTTAGGAAAACTTCACTTTGTTGTTACTCTTATCGTGCGTAAGGTATGATCTAATTCCATTCTAACTTGACGTTTTACGTTTCAAATCATGCCTCCTTGTAGAGCTAACGCCAGGAATGCAAATGTAGCTTTTCCAGTCCCAGATCAGTAAGTCTCCAACGCTGAGTTCAAGAATTCCATACAGATGTTGGCTCAGAGTATGACTAACCAGAACAATTTGGTTCATGCTCTTATGAAAAAAAATGGTGGATCAGCAGCAACTAGGGTCCGTGACCTTGTTAGGATGAATCTGCCTGAGTTCTTAGCATCACAGACTAATGAGGATCCTCAGAATTTCTTGGACGAGATCAAGAAGATATTTGAGGTGATGCAGGTTATTGGGAATGATCGGGTTGAGTTGGCATCATACCAGCTGAAAGATGTGGCTCATATCTGGTACACTCAGTGGAAGAAAAATAGGGGTATAGATGCAGCTCCTATTACTTGGGATTGCTTTAGTGAGATCTTTTTGGAAAAATGTTTCCCAATAGAGTTGAGAGAAGCAAAGGCTCAGGAATTCATGAACTTGAGGCAGGGAAACATGACGGTCCAAGAGTATGGGATGAAGTTTAACCAACTCTCCAGGTATGCTCCTCACATGGTTGCTGACTCCAGGGCTCAGATGAATAAGTTTTTGTATGGAGTGTCAGATTTGGTGAAAATAGAGTGCAAAAATGCTATGTTGCTGGGAGATATGAACATCTCTAGGCTTATGACTCATGCTCAGAAGGTCGAGGGTGATAAGCTTAGGGAACAGGCCATGGAGAATAAGAAGGCTAGGACTGGGAACTATGACTATTCTCAGCAGAAATTGGGTGGTGGAAATCAATCACAGAGTCAAGAGAAGTTTTCATCTCCAGTCCCTTCATCGGCTAGTGTTCCATCCTCCAAGAACAGGTTTGACCAGTAGGTTAGAGCACCAGGATCTAAGTCTCAGGGAAGTGTTTTAGGCACCAAGACTTACCCCACTTGCCCTAAGTGTGGTAAGAACCATCCGAGCGAGTGTCTCACAAGAAAAGAAGGATGCTTTGGGTGCGGTCAATCTGGTCATAGGTTGAGGGATTGTCCTTCTAGACAGGGTCAAGGAGGTGGAAATGGTAGAGTTCAGTCTACAACTTCATCAGCACCAGCAAGTCGCCCGACTCAGCCGGGTAACTCATCTGGTACAGGTGGCGTTCAGTTTTAGAACAGGTTGTATGCTTTTCAGGCTCACCAGAATCAGGAAGGTTCTCCTGATGTAGTTACTGGTACATTACGAGACTTTGACCTTGATGTTTATGCAGTGTTAGATCTAGGGGCTACTCTTTCTTTTGTAACTCCTTACATAGAAGTCCAATTCAGTGTCAGTCCAGAAACTCTCTCAGAACCTTTCTCAGTCTCTACTCCAGTCGGTGACCTAGTTATTGCTAGACGAGTATACAGAAATTGCCCTGTCACAGTCTCTCAGAAAGTCACCTCAGTAGATCTTATAGAGTTAGAGATGGTAGACTTCAATGTCATTTTAGGCATGGATTGGTTACATACATGTTATGCCTCAGTCGATTGTAAAACTAGTATTGTTCGTTTTCAGTTTCCAGACAAAGCAATCTTAGAATGGAAGGGTAGTAGCTTAGCGCCTATGGGTCAATTTATTTCTTACCTTAAGGCCAGAAAGATGATCTATAAGGGTTATCTATATCATCTAGTTCGGGTTAAGGATTCTAGCTCTAAAATCCCAACTCTTGAGTCGATTCTAGTAGTCAGTGAGTTTCCATAAGTATTTCCAGAATATCTTCCCAAAGTTCCTCCTAAAAGGGAAATCGACTTTGGAATTGATCTCCTTCCAGATTCCCAGCCTATTTCTATTCCTTCTTATAGAATGGCTCCAACAGAGCTTAAGGAATTAAAGGAGCAATTGAAAGACCTTCTAGATAAGAGCTTCATCAGACCTAATAATTCACCATGGGGTGCACCAGTGTTGTTCGTAAAGAAGAAAGATGGTTCTCTCAGAATGTGCATTGACTATAGACAGTTGAATAAGGTCACAATCAAGAATAAGTATCCCATCCCCAAGATTGATGACTTGTTTGACCAACTTCAGGGTCCTAGCCATTTCTCAAAGATAGACCTCAGATCAGGTTATCATCAGCTCAGAGTCAGAGATAGTGACATTCTGAAAATAGCCTTCAGAACTTGGTATGGTCATTATGAATTTATAGTCATGTCATTTGGACTAACCAATGCTTCTGCAGCTTTCATGGATTTGATGAACAGAGTGTTCAAGCAGTACTTGGACTTGTTCGTTATCGTCTTTATTGATGATATTCTCATTTACTCTAGGAATGTGGAAGAACATGCAAGTCATTTGAGAGTTGTTCTGCAGACTCTCAAAGATCGCCAGTTATTTGCTAAGTTTAGTAAATGTGAGTTCTAGTTGCAATCCGTTGCTTTTCTTGGTCATATTGTATCTAGTGAGGGGATTCGAGTGGATTTGCAGAAGATAAAAGCAGTGAAACAATGTCCCAGACCTACCTCTGCTACAGATATAAGAAGTTTCTTAGGTCTAGCGGGTTATTACAGAAGGTTCGTGGAAGGATTTTCATCCATAGACTCACCATTGACTAGGTTGACTCAGAAGCTGGTCAAGTTTCAATGGTTAAATGATTGTGAGAAAAGTTTTGCAGAGCTGAAAACTAGATTGACTACAGCTCCTATTTTGACTCTACCAGAGGGGTTAGATGGTTATGTGATCTATTGCAACGCATCCAGAGTTGGCCTTGGTTGTGTGTTGATATAACGAGATAAGTTTATAACTTATGCTTCTAGGCAGCTTAAGGTGCATGAGAAGAACTATACAACTTATGACCTCGAGCTTGCAGCAGTGGTGTTTGCATTCAAGATCTGGAGACACTACCTGTATGGTGTTCATGTAGATGTGTTCACTGACCATAAGAGTCTTCAGTATGTGTTCACCCAGAAAGAGTTGAATCTTCGCCAGAGGAGATGACTTGAGTTCCTTAAGGATTATAATATGAGTGTGAATTACCATCCTGGTAAGGCGAATGTAGTAGCGGATGCTCTTAGTAGATTATCTATGGGTAGCGTAGCCCATGTTGATGAAGAAAGGTATGAGCTACTGAAGGATATTCACAGGCTTGCTCGCTTGGGAGTTCGCCTTATGAGCATATCAGACAGTGGTGTAACGTTTCAGAATGGGGCAGAATCTTCTTTGGTAGTGGAGGTTAAGGAAAAGCAAGACAATGATCCAATCTTGATTGACCTTAAGGGTGCAGTCCATAATCAGAGAGTGGAGGTTTTCTCCCAAGGGGGAGATGGTGTACTTCGCTACCAGGGTAGATTATGTGTTCCTGATGTGGGAGAGTTGAGACAACATATACTTGCAGAAGCCCATAACTCCAGATATTCTACTCACCCAGGTGCCATAAAGATGTACTGCGATCTGTGGGAAGTCTATTGGTGGAATGGCATGAAGAGGGATATCAGATTTTGTGAGTAAGTGCCCCAATTGTTAGCAAGTCAAGGTAGAACATCATAAACCAGTGAGCATGACTCAAGAGATTGACATTTCTACTTGGAAGTGGGAAGTGATCACTATGGATTTCATCACAGCGTTACCGCGTACTCGCAGACAACATGACTCTATTTGGGTGATAGTTGATAAGATGACTAAGTCTTCTTGCTTTTTGGCGGTCAAGACTACAGATTCGGTAGAGGACTATCCCAAGCTTTATATTAATGAAATTGTGAGGTTGCATGGGGTACCTTTGTGTATCATCTCAGATAAAGGTCCTCAGTTTACCTCTCATTTCTGGAAGTCATTTCAGAAGGGTCTTGGTACTCAAGTTAACCTTAGCACAACATTTCATCCGCAGACGGATGGACAGGAAGAGCGTACCATTCAGACCCTAGAGGATATTTTGAGAGCTTGTATGATCAATTTCACGGGTAGTTGGGATGATCACCTTCCTCTGATTGACTTTGCCTACAACAATAGCTACCATTCCAGCATTCAGATGGCCCCTTATGAGGCATCGTATGGGCGTAGATGTAGATCTCCTGTTGGTTGGTTTGAAGTAGGTGAAGCAGCTTTGATAGGACCAGATTCAGTCCTTTATGCTATGGAGAAAGTGAAACTCATTAGATATAGACTTAAGAAATCCCAGAGTCGTCAGAAATCTTATGCAGATTTAAGGAGAAGGGAGCTAGAGTTCCAAGTTGATGATTGGGTTTTTCAGAAAGTCTCACCTATGAAAGGGGTGATGATATTTGGCAAGAAAGGGAAGCTCAGTCATAGATATGTAGGCCCTTACAAGATCTTGAAAAGGATTGGCAAGGTGGCATATGAGTTAGAGTTACCAGCAGACTTAGAAGTAGTGCATCTGGTCTTCCACATCTCGATCTTGAAGAAGTTTGCGGGTGATCCAGCCTCGGTAGTGCCATTAGAGAATGTGGCGGTGAAAGATAGTCTTTCTTATGAGGATGTACCAGTTGAGATTCTTCACCGTCAGGTTAGGAGGTTCAGAAACAAAGAAGTCGCTTCAGTCAAAGTTTTGTGGAGGAGTCAGTCCGTAGAGGGAGCTACTTGGGAAGCAGAAGCAGCCATGAAATCCAAATATCCTCACCTCTTTCCTTCCGATTCCACTCCATCTTTAGGAAATAGTTCCTCTTCAGTTTTCCAGTCATTCATGCATAAATTCAGTCTTAGAATCATGTTCCCTCAGTTTGTACTTGCATTTTCAGCGTATTTGCATATTCTTAGAAACTTATATCTCAGTGTTTAGTAGTAGGGTTTGCAGCTCTCTCCCTCTATTTCAGCTAGTTTAGTCTTCATTCGAGGATGAATATTCCCAAGGGGGAGATCATGTAACACCCCATATCCAAAACAGACCCAAAACCAGTTTTTCAGAAGAAAAAAAACATGCAGGTGCAACCAACGGTGGCCATCGATGGACCGTAGCCTGACCCACAGTCCGTCCTGCACATTCGTCCATGGGGTCAGAAACCCCCCAAAATCTCAGCCGTCCTAATCGATGGACGGACCTACGCTCCGTAGGACAGACTACGGTCCATAGCCTGTGACCGTCGATCGACATCCCATTCACCCACTCTCTCACAAGAACAACGATTGACCAGCACGGTCCGTAGGTCTGATCGTAGGTGGTAATTAGCAGACAGTTAGGGGTCAAATGCAGTTGGGTCAACTTCAAATTATCATAACTCTTAGCACAAAATTAATTAGGTGTCCCATGACATACCAAACGATAGATAATTGAATTATCTTTCCATAGCCAACAATCTTGCTAAAATCAGAGCTCTGAGTAAAAATTTATACCCATTTTAGTAAGGGCATGTCGAACAGACTCAACCTACGGACCAAACGACGGACCGTTGATTGAACGACGGACCGTCTGTCCAGGTCTTCATTTGGTCCGACAGCAACTAACCCAGGGGTCTTTTGGCTTTTCCCACTTCGTTTAAACTCTAACACAGTCATTTTGACCCTAAATCATCATATTTTAGTCAGTTTAATCCTAGAAACATAACTAAAACTTACTTAAGTCAAATCATTATTCAAAACTTAGAAAAATTAGAAGTAAGAAAGGAGAAAAAGGTCAAGAACCTAGTTCAAGAATGCAGCAAGGTTCCAGCAGTTCCAGCCCCGAAACCTAAGTGTTTTCCGTGTATTTCATCACCAGGTATGTGAGATTTTACTAGTAGGTTCCTTTCATCTATTGGGTCCCTAGTTTTCAGTCAATTCTTGATTCTCTTATCATGATTTAACCTAGGGTTTCTAGAACTTTAACAAAACTTCATGAATTAATTAGTTACATGTTCCAAATCATAATCCCATGTTATTACTCAGATTAATGCATGAATATCAGAACCCTAGATATATATTTCTTTAGTTCTTGAATTACACATGCTAGGTCAAACATTTCAGTTATTCAATTATACATGCCTCAGTTATTAATGCATCATTATCAAATTAAATGTTGCATTCTCAGTATTGCATGTTAAGTTTTGAGCTATCCAGTATTTTACAGAAATTCAAACATAATCAGTTAACTACATAAATCAATGGGAGTAGCATAATACCAAGTTGGACTAGGGTTCAGCGTACCCTAAAGTCGCAGAACTACTAGCCAAGTAGGTTGTAAATCCCCTATGTGGGCATCAGTTTAGTGATCACGCCAGCATGACTTTATACCTTTGGCAGGGTATATTGGGTCCTCTCGATGGGACGTATACATCGGACTCCACATTTAGCTCATATGGTTTTATTATCGATTATTAGTAGCTCCCACAGTTTAGTTAGACTCTCTTGCATTGACCATTTATTAGTATAGTCAGTATTCAGTTTCAGCATGTTATAAATTAGTCATTGTATCCAGTTAACTCAAAATTCAGTATATCATGTTCAGATTTCTATACTTGCTTTTGTGCTTGTTCAGTTATGCTCTATTTAAGCTTTACTCTATCCTACATTCAGTACCTTTCAAGTACTTACGCATATGTGCGCTACATTTTCTCGTGATGAAGGTTCAGGTTCTCAGCATCCAAATCACGCTTAGATCGATTTCCGATCTTCAGTTCAGCAGATTCAGTGGTGAGTCCTCATTATCCGAGGACAATAGTCGTGTGTGTCATTTCAGTCTTTTAGTCATTTAGTTTCAGTTTTTGCTAGATTTAGCTGGGGCTTGTCCCAGTATTTCTAGTCCAGTTTAGAGGCTATTTTCACACATAATTAGTTTCAGCTTAGTAGTTAGTTAATATCTTCTTTGTATTAAACTCATCAGTACTTCATTTATCTCAGTTAATGTATATGGGTATTCCCCATCTTTTCAGTTTAAATCATGATTTAGCTTCCGCATTCAGTTTATTATCTTTAGCATGTTCATGATCATGCCAGCAGGGTTAGCTTGGGATCACTTGTGGTCCTAGGTTCTGTGTCCGCATCTTGGGGGTAGCTCGGGGTGTGACATTACCCTTACAGTTAATATCGAGTTATTCATTCCCCTACTATTATAAACTTATTATGTGTAGCCCTCAATTGGATTAAAATCTACAAATCAACTAACATTATCCAATTTCCTTTCTTTATACAAATCTGATCGACTTAATCAAATGAATTCGTACCAATCTCAGTCCCCCAAAATCATCTCATTAGTATTCTTCATCTCCTTCCTACATTTAACACTTATGAATCTTCATCATTTCCATATGTCCATGTATGCATAAATCATAGTTTAACGAAGAATAATGAATTAACACAAAAGTTTTGGAGAGAAGTTGAGTTGTGTACATGGGGTAGTGGTACATTTGTTGATAGAATTCTTTGTTATTTTTATTGTCATCACAATAATGAGGATACGATCTTGACTCAACCCCACAAGTATGCATAATGTGAAAACAGTGGCAAGTTTCGTCAATCACCTATCATCTGCTCTAGTACTAGCTATGAAAGGCTTATCTTTAAGCCAAAGTATAGATGTAATGCTCATAGAGGGAATCCTGAAATAGTTGTTCCCATTTTAGAGTACATAAAAGATAAATAGGTGTCACATCCCGAGCCTACACCCTGAACGTGGTTGGGATTTTGAAATTATTGTTGGTCGCAAGCAAACTCTTGGTCTGACTGACTACTTAGTGAAAGATTAAAACATGCATACGAAAGCTTCAAACTAAGGAGAACTTACAGAATAAATTGAGTCTCAAATATGTCTAAAAATATCTATCACAACCCGAACCTACATCCTAGACGTTGCTGGCACTTGAGAACCATTGTTGGTCCCTAAACAAACCTTCATCCTGGCTGGCTACAAGTGGAACACTAACTCAAGCATACATAATCTTAAAACTAAATTAATTTCATTGAACTCCAATAGTGAACTTTAAGAAGTATGAACAATACTCAAAAGAAAGTAAATACAGAAACTCTTCAACTATGTCTATCTATGAAGAATGTACTATTACAGAAAGATATCTGGACAAGACCCACGACATCTCAAAAATAATGATTGTAAGGTAAAAGTAAGGTCCTTCGGAATATAAGAAGGCTCACCAACGGTGACTGTTATATCGCATGACCTCAACGAAGCACTTTTAGGTGATCCTGAATACCTGTATCCACATCATGAAATGATGCAGGCCAAATGGCTCAGTACATGGAATAAGATACTCAACTCAAAGATATGATACTAAACTCAAGGTACTCAAGGATAAACGAACAATAAAAGATAAAATATATGGAAAACTTTTAAAAGAGTAGACAATAACTCAATTGTATTGAAGAATACAATAATAACTCAAATTCTATATAAAAATACAAAATAAATCTGTGGTATATTCACTAACCAACAAACATCACTATGAGTTATGTGATGATACAACGTCTCACCCACGCTGCCAGAACTTTCTTGTCAGGGTATAGAACCTACTACTAAGTGGATCCACTAGTCTATGCTAAAAGGAATTAAGGAATCATCTAAAAATTATGACCCTTTCTACCCACGTTGGTTACATGGTTTATGGGTGTCAAGAACGGGGAGCACCCCCTAAGTATAACCGGCATTGTCGTCCTCGAAGAGGACTTAGACTAGCCCTTAGCATTCATCATAACATTTCATAGGTTAAAAATGCAGAAAATTAAAACTATTTTACATATTGAGGTATACATAGACCTATCTCATATCGTATATGGAGTTTAAATACTCTCCTCGCTTAGTGAAGCTTACATAGGCTTCTCGTTTAGTCACATAATCAATACATAAGAATTGCTCTAACACTTGGTCTCACATTAAACCATCTAAAACAAAGTATAACATTCGGGCATAACCCTTATACAAATTTATATTGTCACATAGGGCTCACAACAAATATCTTCAAGAATAGGAAAGAAATGAATGTCTTTAGACAATAGCAATACTACTAAGGTAGAACAAATGGCACCATCCTCGAACTTGAGAGCCTAACAAAAATATGGGGAAAAGTCCAAGTGTTCTTGCAAAGCGACCTTGATACTTCAATGGCCCGAACCTACATATTTGTAGTAATGGAAGAAATATGGGTTAGTACAACCCACATGTACTAAGTATGGATATATGCAATGAACAATCTGAAATTTGCTCAAAAGGATATTTAGTTTAAAACCATGCGAAGTCACTTTCAAAAGCCTTTATGCACAATTAAGAACATATACAAGCCAATAAACATAACATTACTAAAGACAAGTTCATATTCAACACAAGACCAATTTCATCATAAAGTCAAGTCAACATGGATATTATCAACATAAACTCATATCAACATGATGGCATCAAACTAAGATCATATAAACATGAATAACTCCAACATAATGTCATAACAACAGTTCATGTACAAGAGTTCATAACATCATAACATATAAGACCCTTACTCACAACCCATTCCCAAGCCTACAAGTTCAATGCTTATGTGAAGCCCCATAACCCCACATAATCAAGTAAACCAAGCAAAGGATCATGAGCACTGCCTACATTTCATGTACCTTCATATTATACATCCTCATAATCATGTACATCAATGAAAAAATAACTAACATCATACAAAATCATCAACATGTAAAGTCATCATAAACATTTCATTAATATCATAAGTACATAAGAACAACCTCCTAGGACTTCCCTCAAGGTCACCTTGTGCCATGTATGAGTAGAGTCGCATACCCATACCTACTCTAAGTAATACCCCTTAAGTAACCCTAGTTAGTGTTCACTTGATTACTTTTATTTTACTTTCGGGAACCATTTCCTTAACAAACAAAGGACCATGTAAGCTAAACATAGAACCAGTGTTATGAAACCCTGCACCGAAGGAAGGTGGTCTACTTGCCATGGTAGAACCAAAACATGAACATATAATTGTAAGTGGATCAACTAGCTAGTATTCCTATGGAGGCAACATAGTTAAGAAAACATGAGATATGTCTTGAACCCTCTACATGCCCATTAGCATTGGAGTCCTCATCTCATGATAACATTTGGTGAATCTCCCTTCTATGGGGAGTCAACACCTATCATTGTCAAGTTCACTTTGGTGCTAAGCTAAAGTCTCTTTTTAAAATGTCTGTAAGCCTCTCTTAGTCATCTTATCTTAGTATAGGCCATAGCACTAACCCTTTGTATATCATGTCATTATATTTTTAGGTATTGCATGAGAATTTCCTTATATAACAACCCTTCATTTGTGAGATCAACATAACGTAGTCATATCATAGTAACGCACACAAGATTCATATTCAACCTTGTATCATCATACCGTTAACATGATCTCACAATTCACATAGTCAAGCCATTGCATCATATTCATCATGTCATCATATTCTTAATCTAATCACACATAATACTTCAATTGAACATCACCATCAAGTATAAACCATCATTATTGAAGTAAAGAACTCATAATCACAAAGGTCAGGCTCCAAAACCTTCTTCAATATCATACCCTCAATTCATCACAGTTATCCAATGATCCACTTATCATCATCATAATATAGTGAATTAAACAATAACATGATCAAATCCAACAACCCTAATCATCTACAAGTCCAATTCATAGCTAGGGTTGGGGAAAAGGGTTCATCCATGAATTCATCCAAGAAGTAGATCCAATCCCAACAATACATAACAATAGGCAGTCGATGAATGGAATAGCATAGTTAACACAAGTCCCAACAATACATGACAATGGGCAGTCCATGAATGGAATAGCATAGTTAACACAAGTCTAGCAATCAATTCATAAGCAAGATATAAGACTTGGGGAAATTGGGGAAAGGACATGTATAAAAAAAAATCCCATTGATCAACATCAATTACTAAACAATATTTACTTAATTAGCCATAGGTAATCACAATTCGTCATAATTAATTATCAATTTCAAGTTTAGAAGAAAATCCATTTGTAGACAAAACCCTTTGGAATTGGGTGATTTAGAAATCAACTTTGAATGGACCTCTTGGGGAAAGGAAACTCAAGAGTAAAGAATTCATACCTTAATGAAGACTAAATCCACTAATTTGAGAAGAAAAGTTGAGAACTTAGTCTTCTTCTCCAACCTTTCGATGCTCTTCAATTGAGGTTGAGTTAGAGAGAGAATTTAGAGAGAAGTGAGAGTGATTTGGGGAACTGATTTGAGTGGGTAAAAATGACTTAAAACTGACCCTAAATCAATATATATTCAACCCTTAAATTACTAAAAATACCCCTCACTTAATTGAGTCTTTTTGTGAAGTCAAATTGACTTAAAAATGACGCGAACAAATCTGGGAAGTAGCTGCGCGTCGCGGGGGCAGTTCCAAATTATATTTCTAAAATTCGGGTTGAGGCAGTGAGCCTCGTGAAGGCCACCGTATCGCGAGGCACTTTTTGCCTGCCAAGTATTGGTTGCGCGACGCGTGACAGCTTACAAATCCTTGCTGCACGCAGGCTGCTTTGCTTACGAATGTTCGGGTCTCTCACGACCCCGAAGTACACCCTAGAAGATAAGGCATCCTTCAAATTGGGAAATGTGTACTTTAACTCTCGGAGGTCTCGTACAAGCCCTTTGACATCATTCATTACATGCGTGTATAAAAAGTAGTGCGGTTAAAACATTTCAATCAATCGAATAATACTTCAAAATATCTTTCATAGAAAATCATAGGAAAAACTAAGTCTCAAAGTCGCCATCTTAGACACACGAATATCTTGGGTCACGTCCCATACATCAACAAAATAGAAATATCTAAGTCTATTACAATGCCTTTAACAAGAAAACTAAACATATTGATGTCCTCGAATCAATTGAGAATATACCACAACTTTGGTTGAATGGATGCTAATATCCAAGCTTCACTTCAATGACTCATCTCAAATGTCACCTACACCTTTAGAGATAAGATAAAATATATGGAATTAGTACATTAGAATGCACTAAGTATGGTGTAATGCAATAAAAACATGATGAATGGACATCTGTATAAAACGTGCTCTTTTTGAAGAAAACCTCATAACATAAGTATAAGATATCACATTCAACAGCAACTTCACATATAAGTCATATTCCACAATATAACATCAATATAACCTCAAAACATATAAACATAAGACTCTCCTACCAAAGGTTATCCTAAGACCCACTTGAGTGAGATGTGAAGTGACCGCCCACACAACCCCTTCAGACACACCTAAGTGATCCTTAAGACTACCTAAAGCAAGATTATTCCTATTTCATCAATTAACTCCCTACCTAGAATTACTCTAAGACCCACCTAAGTAAAATATGAAGACACCGCCCATACACCCTCTTCAAGCCTACCTAAGCAATCCTTGAAGCTACTCTAGATAAGTACATTTCCATTTACATGCATTTAACTTAAGTCACTATTTCATTAATCCTTTTCAAAGACATTCAACAATCAAGGACTTTCACATAATGGTATTGGAGAAGACCTAGGGAACCTACACAGTAGCATCTTCAAAGCCTACTCGTGCAATGTCTAGATAGCGTCCCATTCCACTACCTAAACATTGTAGAACTTATCAAATGCTATAATGTATCCCATCTTATGAGAATAGGAAATAACCGACATAGACCATACTAGCTAGGCATGGAATCCGGAGTTCCCCTACTCCGATGGAGGGTGTTCTACTTGCCAAGGGTAGAACTATGACACATCCCATGTAGGCACATGGTTAAGGAATATCAAGGGTTTCTTTATACTCTAGTCTCATCTTAAGTAGTGTCAGTCCCCAAGAATACTCACTCGATGCTAGCCTTTGTTCTCATAGAGTAATTCAATCTAAGGGCATATGAAGAGGTACCATATAAAAGTCACAACCAAATCATAATTCACCTTACCAAAGGGGGTCCACTAGAGCTGTCACACAATGGTTAAATAGAATAGCTTCATGACTTTCCTAAGGATGATTTCATGTCGTTCCAGCCAACCAACCCCTAAGTTCATCCTTCACACAAGAAGGATACCATTACGACTTTCAACTTTAAGGATATCATAACCTTCTATCTAGGTTGAAGGTTCCACATTAATGACCCTCTTAACTATGTTCAAGACCATATTTCAATCACACATACACATTCATGAAAAAGGTGTTTTAGCCTACTAAGTCAAGATTCATATTCATATTCTTCATGTATCAAGTAGAAGGACACAGGTCTACCACAACAAGACACACATACTTCGTCTTATCACATGTACAATGTCATTCAAGTTGCACATAGGGACAACTAGGTCTACTACAAGTCGCCCTATTCGTTCATATATAAACATCATCAGAAACCATCATAAGACTCATATAGTCAATTAGTAAGAATCATACTTCAACATCAAGTAACACACATTAAGACATCACCATAGTCCATTATAGACACCTATCATCAACTAGAAGAACGCATGCTTTGACTTCACATCTACACATAAGTCATATAGACCCTCATAATGATCACGTATACAAGTTATTACATGATAACATCATAATTCATAAAGTAATGCCGACGAGGCCACATTCTTCACAATTATATAACATAAGTACCGCCACCATAAGTGGACCATACCGATCAACACAATTCAATACCTATACTAAACAATATAGAAGAGGTTAGGCCAACATACCATCATTCCATCATCAACACATCCAATCCTTAGCCAATTCAACCAATTCAATTTACAAAGGCTCTTACCAATATCCATATAAGCCAATCCAAACCAATAATCAAACCATACAATGACCCAATATAATTTAATATCAAATTCATCAAATTAGGACAGCCTATATACAATTCTAACATAATTCAAACATATATCAATAGCCCAAAACAATCTACATAAGAATTCAATACTATAAATACATGACCAAATCACCCATAATATAGTCAAAATTAGGATTTCATGATTTGCATGGGTTCATAAGAAATTTGATCTAAAATCATTCAATAAACATCAATTATATCATAAATCATTGACTCAAATCATTTTATGCAAGAACCCATGGCAACAATTCAAAGTAAAAGATTTCATGTTTTTGATCATCTTTGAAAACAATTGTAATTGACTTCTTGAATGGAAGAAGATTCAAGGATGAAGCACCGTACCTTAACTGTGAAGAATTGCCCACGAAATTGATGGAGAAAAACATGGAAAATTTGTCTTCTTCCTTGGAGCTTCAAAGCTTCACCAATAGAGGTTTTTGGAGAGAAAGAATGGAGAAGTTTTGTTTTGGACTTGAGGGTTTTGATTTGAATGGTGAATTGGGGTTGGAGAGGTTTTTTTTTGGACTTGAGGGTTTTGATTTGAATGGTGAATTGGGGTTTAAAAAGGCTCAATAACCGCCTATAACTAGTCCCCAAAATACCCAAAAGACCCCTGCACTTATAGGACCTTTTAACCAAGTCAAACTTAACTTAAAATTTTGGAGTTTTCATCGGGAACAAGTCCGCAACGCGGAGCTGTTCCCACATGATTTTTGAAAATAAATTCCGAGACAATAGAGTCTGCGTTGTGCCTAGCGATGCGGACCAAAATCTGGTCCTTGGTGAACAAAGTCCGCGACGCGGACTGGTTCCACCTAAGTTCATTTGGCTGCTGCCTTGGGCAGATTGCTTGCCCTAGGTTGGACCCTCCTCAAGGACCCCAAGGCAGTCCTTTGGGAGTCGTGACCAAATGTTTCAACCCTAAACACGCTCTTCTAGATGTTAGTAACCTCTCTTATCAATTTGAACTCCAAAAATACATAAAATATGCAAAGGAACACTAGAACACACAAGCACGTCTCAAGGCAAAACTTTCAAACGTCTTGAACGATCTTGGACATTTGACCTCCAAAGTCTTCCAAACTCAACACACTGCCTCTAAAAACTATTATAGACCATTTTAAGACTTCATAACCTCATGACACACATGTTAGGCTCTAGATTCACCTAATTTGTTTAGAGGTGTTACAGGGTCCTCCTCAAGGACCCTTCAGGTGGTCCTTGTGAAGTCGTGACTGGACGTTTTGACCCTATAAACATTATTTTACCACTTTAAAGTATTTTTACAAGTTTTAGACTTCATACGACACTCCCAAACCTTCACAAAACACAAGGATTTTTACGAGTTTAATTTTGCTAGTTTTCGGACGTCAAGGTCTTCCCGTTGACATTTAGGCTCTAATACTTATACATCAACTTTATTATGCTATTATAGGTCTGGAAACATCATTTTAATCATTATTATATAGGTGAGGCTCTAGTCTAGTTCATACGACTTCCGAGTGTTACATTATCCCCCCTTAGAAACAGTCATTCCCGAATGACACCTAAATCTTTTTATAGGGAGAATATGACTCAGGACTAGCAGCCCAACCAACAACAACAACATAAAATCATCATTAGTCACATCTCATATGAGTACTTCACAACTCCATTTAATGTATAATCATAGGATTACACATAGCAATTCAATTCTTAATTTACCACATATAAGAACTCAATATAGCAACATGAGGAACTACCTTCTCAATATCAACTTGAGCTCAACATGAACATCAAGAGTCACTTATGCCAACCCCCTTTTAGAACGCATTAACATTCTCACTACCATTTCATGAAGGCAACAATATACACCAAACACAAATAAGTGCAAGTTAAGCAAAATAGCATTTTTCCATGAAACTCATTTTAGCATGAACCTTTACCATAAATATGCATATTTTAGCAAAGCAAGCCAAATTCAAATTTATTCATTACTTTTTTAAGAGGATTATTACTAACCTCAACTTTGGCTAGAATTTTGAAGAAAAAGATGAGGATAACGGGACTTCATGTCGGCCTCGGCCTCATATGTTGCTCCCTCAACTAGGTGGTTTCTCCATAGGACTTTTACGGAGGCCACCTCTTTGTTCCTCTACTTCTTGACTTGGCGATCTAGAATTTCCACCAGAACCTCTTCATAGGAAAGGTTCTCATCCACACCTAACCTTTCAATAGGGAGAATGGATACGGGGTTGCCAATACACTTCTTAAGCATGGAAACATGAAATATCGGATGAACCGAAGCTAGTTCACTAGGTAGTCTCAACTCATATGCAACTTTTCTGACCCGTTGCAAAACCTCATATGGACCCACATACCGGGGACTTAGCTTCCTCTTTTTTCTGAATCTCATCACCCCTTTCATAGGTGAAATCTTCAAGTAGACCATGTCACCAAATTCAAATTCAAGGTCTCTTCTTCTATTGTCGGCATAGGATTTTTGCCGACTATAGGCTGTTTTCAATCCATCTCTTATCACCCGAACTTTTTCCAAAGCTTCATAGATTATTTTGGGACAAAGGAGTGAAGACTCACCAACCTCAAACCACCCAACCGGATACATACATCGCCTACCATATAGTTCTTCAAAAGGTGCCATGGAAATACTCAAATGGTAGCTATTATTATAAGAGAACTCAATCAACGGTAGGGTTTGAATAGTACGCTCCACTTGGCCATCCGTTTGAGGATGAAAAGCGGTGTTAAGCTTCACTTGTACCTAACCCTTTTTTAAAAGACCTCCAAAAACGAGAAGTGAATTGAACACCTTTATCCGATACGATGGACAAAGGGATCCCATGTAAGCTCACTACCTCATTAATGTATATCCTTACATAATCCTCCGCCAAATAAGTAGAGTTGACGGGGATAAAGTGAGCGGATTTTGTCAATCTATCCACAATAACCCAAATTGAGTCATTTTGCCTCCGGGTTCGAGGAAACCCAACAACAAACTCCCTATTAATTTCTTCCCACTTCCAAGTAGGAACTTCCATTATTTGAGTCAAACCACTTGGATTTAGATGCTTTACTTTAACGTGCTGGCAATTTGGACACTTAGCTACAAACTCTGCTATGTACATTTTCAAACCGAATATACCTCTCTAAGATCACGATACATTTTGGTGGCACCCGGATGAATATAATATCGGGAACCATGAGATTCTTCCAAAATTTCCCCCCTCAAATTATCAACATCCGCACACACAATCTACCTTAGTACCTTAGCACACCATCCCCCCTTGGGAGAATGACTCATTGAACTTGCTAAGTACTGATTCCTTCAACTCCATCGATAGCGGATCTAGGTGTTGCTTAGACTTCACCCCAACCACTAAATATGACTTAGAGTTATTATGAACCATAAAACCACCATTAGGAGAATCTTCCAACTGAGCCAATCTATGAACATCTTTCACTAGGTCTTTCTTACGTTCTTCCACATGAGACATACTACCCATGGTCATACGACTTAAAGCATCCACAACCACATTGGCCTTGCCAGGGTGATAAAGAACACTCATGTCGTAATCCTTTAATAGTTCCAACCATTTTTTTTGTCGGAGATTAAACTCCTTTTGAGTGAACACATATTGAAGACTCTTATGTTCGTTAAATACATCCACATGAACACCATATAGGTAATGTTTCCATATTTTCAAAGCAAACACTACGACCGCTAATTCAAGGTCATGAGTTGGATAATTCTTGGCATGCACCTTAAGTTATCTAGAGGCATACGCTACCACCTTATCATGTTGCATAAGGACACAACCCAAACACACTCGGGAAGCGTCACAATATACCACCAAACCCTTGGTAACCTCCGGTAAAGTCAACATTAAAGTGAAGGTAAGCCATTTTTCAACACTTGGAAGCTTCTTTCACATGCCTCCGACCACTCAAACTTAACACTCTTTTGGGTCGAGGTAGTCAAAGGATATGCAAGCCCATCCAGAAACCTCCAACAGTACCTGGCTAGACCCAAGAAACTTCTAATATCGGTTGGAGTCAGACTTTTAGGCTAATTCTTAACCGCTTCGGTTACCTTGGGTCGACCTCAATACCCTCCCTAGAGATGATGTGACCAAGAAATGCAACCGATCTCAACCAAAATTCACATTTACTATACTTGGCAAAGAGTTGGTGTTCCTTAAGGACTTGCAATACTACCCTCAAATGACCCATGTGATCATCCTCACTCTTAAAATACACCAAGATATCATCAATGAAGACAATTACAAAGGAGTCAAGGTAATTCCAGAAATACTCTATTCATAAGGTCCATAAAAGCAGCTGGGTCATTAGTGAGACCAAAAGACATCACTAAGAACTCATAATGACCATACCTAGTTCGGAAAGCCATTTTTGGTATGTCTTCACCTCTCACCCGAAGTTTGTAATACCCCGACCTCAAATCTATTTTGGAAATGTAGCTTACCCCATGGAGTTGATCAAACAAGCCGTCAATCCAAGGGAGAGGATACTTATTCTTTTTGGTGACCTTATTAAGTTGACGATAATAAATGCACATCCTAAGAAATTCATCCTTCTTCTTAACAAACAACACTGGAGCTCCCTATGGAAAAATACTAGGCTATATGAAACCCTTGTCTAATAAGTCTTTGAGTTTAAGCTTTATCTCTTTCAACTCGGCCGGAGTCATCCAGTAAGGAGGGATTGAAATAGGCTTCGCATCCGGTGACAAGTCAATACCAAAGTCTATTTCCCATTAGGGAGGAATCCCGGGCAAGTCATCGGGAAAGACTTTCAGAAAATCCTCACTACCGGTACCAACTCTAAAGGAGGAATGTCAGACTCAAGATCTTTAACCCTCACAATATGGTAAAAACACCCCTTTGAGATCATTTTACAAGCTTTTAGACAAGAAATGATACGAACACTAGGGATTGAATTACCCCCATTCCACTCTAAGACAGGTTCATTAGGAAAATTGAACTTAACTACTCTTGTTCTAAAATCAATGGAAGCAAAACAAGCATGCAACCAATCCATTCCAAAAATGACATCAAAATCAACCATCTCAAGTTCTACCAAATCCACCCATGTAACTCTATTGGGAAAAGATATAGGACAACTCCAAAAGACTCTTCTAGCCACAACGGAGTCACCCATCAGGGTAGTAACTGCAAAATTTTCAACTAGAATATCGGGTAGAACATCAAACTTTTTAGCTACTAGGGGAGTTACAAATAATAAAGTAGCACTGGGTTCAAGTAAATCATGAACATCAATAGAGAAGACTTGTAACATACCGTTGACCACATCGGGAGATTACTCTTGCTCATCCCTAGAGCAGAGAGCATAGAAGAGGTTCCTCTTTGGGGCATAGGAACTAGGAGCGCTTTCTTGAGATTGACCTCCCTTTATCTTGACTCCTCACATTAGGACAATTTCTAACCTTATTGCCTTATTTTTCACAACCAAAGCGATTTCTCGTTCCCACCAAGCATTCACCCCTATGATTTTTACCACACTTGGAACAAGTAGGTTTCTCACTAAGTGAATTTCCACTTCTTCCCTTTTGGACTTAGGGTTAGACACCCTATCCTTGTTAGCGTTAGGGAAATTGGAAGGAACTTGATTGGAAACCCTCTTCTTGAACCTAGGCTTGTGTTGAATTTCAAGCCTACCCTTGGAAATCCTCCCTCATAAGACTTGGACTTCTTAAAATTCCTATTCTTCTTCTTGATTCTAGTCTCCTCAACTTGTTGATCATGCACCATCGAACAAGAAATATCAATATTGTCATAGAGCATCGTTGAACGACACTCTTCAACTAGATCATCGGACACTCCCATCACAAAGCATCTCATCTCATCCCTAGGATTGGATACCAAGGAAGGAGCATACTTGGAAAATTTAGTGAACTTCAAGAAGTTCTCTTGCACACTCATACCTCCTTGACGAAGGTTGATGAATTCTTCCACTTTCGCCTCCCTTTTATCCCTTGGAAAGAACCTATCAAGGAAAGCCCTTCTAAACACCTTCCAAGTTATAGGACACTCTCTCAAAGCCCTATTATCTCTCCATTGGGTATACAAAGTTTGAGCCACATCCTTGAGTTGATAGGAGGCTAGCTCGACCTTCTCATTAGAGCTCACTCCCATAGCATATAGGATCTTCTAGACCTCATCAAGAAAGTCTTGGGGATCTTCATTTACCTTAGACCCAAAGAACATTGGAGGGTTCATCCTTGTGAAGTCCCTCAAGCAACAAGCCATGGTACTAGCATTTTGTTGAACACGAGGTCCAACCTACCGATTTGCTTGAGCCGTCATGGATTGAGCTTGAGTAGCTACCGCTTGGGCTTGGTTAGTCATAGATTGATCCACACTTAGAAAAGCCAACCTTATTTCTCCATCTGTCATAGGTGGAGGAATGACCAGAGCTTGGACTTGCGGAGGAACTTGATTGCCTTGAGGAGGAGCTTGGTTCTCTAGGGGAGGAACTCCCGCATTAGCCAAGTTCTCCTCATCTCTCCTTGCGGCTGTCCTTCTTATATTCATCTACTATATCCACAAGAAAATATTAGAAGTAATAGGGACACATAGAGTTACCACTCTTAAGGCACAACTTTCAAGATTACCAATAAGTGGGAATTCCTAAGCATCACGTAGCCTCTCATTCATAAGTGTGGCGCGCTTCGCACCTATGAAAAAGACTCTACCTAAACGTGGTTTAGTGAGACATCAATCCTAAGATTACTTCAGCCTCATGCTCTCATACCAAGTTTGTCACACTTGGGTAGCACCCCCTAGACGTAACTAGCGTCGTCGTCCTCGAAGAGGACTTAGACTAGCCCTTAGCAATAGTCATAACATTTCATAGGTCAAAAAGATGGAAAATTAAAACTCTTTTACATATTAAGGTATACATACACCTCTCACATATCGTATACGGAGTTTACATGGACTCCTGGATTAGTGAAGCTTACTAGGCTTATTGTTTAGTCACATGACCAATACATAAGAATTAGTCTAACACTTGGTCTTACATTAAACCATATAAAACGAAGTACAACATTCGGGCATAGCCCTTATACAAATTCATATTGCCACATAGGGCTCACAACAAATATATTCAAGAATAGGGAAGAAATGAATGGTTTTAGACAATAGCAATACAACTAAGGTAGAACAAATGGCACCATCCTCGAACTTGAGGACCTACCAAAAAATTAGGGAAAGTCCAAGTCTTCTTCCAAAGCGACCTTGATACTTCAATGGACCAAACCTACATATTTGTAGAAATAGAAGAAATATGGGTTAGTACAACCCACATGTACTATGGATATGTGCAATAAACCATTTGAAATCATGCTCAAAAGGACATTTAGTTCAAAGTCATGTTAAGTCACTTTCAAAAGCCTTTATGTACAATTAAGAACATATACAAGCCAACAAGCATAATATTACTAAAGACAAGTCCATATTCAACACAAGACCAATATCATCATAAAGTCAAGTCAACATGGATATTATCAACATAAGTTCATATCAAAATGAATGACATCATATTAAGATCATATAAACATGAATAACTCCAACATAATGTTATAGAAACAATTCATGTGCAAGAGTTCATAACATCATAACATATAAGACCCTTACTCACAACCGTTCCCAAGCCTACAAGTGCAATGCTTATGTGAAGCCCCATAACCCCACATAATCAAGTAAACCTAGAAAAGGATCATAAGTAATTCCTACATTTCATATACCTTCATATCATGCATACTCATAATCGTGTACATCAACCTAGACAAATAGCATGTTCATCAATGAAACTAACATCATTTAGAATCATCAACATGTAAAGTCATTATATACATTTTATTCATATCAAAAGTACATAAGAGCAACCTCGTAGGACTTTCCTCAATGTCAACTTGTGTCATGTATAAGTAGAGTCTCATACCCCTACATACACTAAGTAGAACCCCTTAAGACACACTAGTTAGTGTTCACTTGATTAGTTTTATTTTATTTTCAGAAACAATCGCCTTAATCGACAATAGACCATGTGAACTAAACATGAAATCCGGTGTTATGAAACCCGACACAAAAAGAAGATGGTCTACTTGCCAAGGTAGATCCAAAACATGAACATAGCATTCTAGGTGGATCCACTAGCTAGTATTCCTGCGCAGGCAACATAGTTAAGGAACTAGGAGATATGTCTTGAACCCTCTACATGCCCATTAGCATTGGAGTCCTCATCTTATGAGAATATTTGGTGAATCTCCCTTCTATGGGGAGTCAACACCTCGCATTGTCAAGTTCACTCGGTGCTAAGCTTAAGTATCTTTTTGAAATGTCTTTAAGCCTCTCATAATCATCATATCTTAGTATCGAACATAGGAGACTAACCCGTTGTATATCATGTCATTAGATCATTAAGTATTGTATGAGAATTTCCTTTCATAACAACCATTCATTTGTGAGATCAATATATCATAGTAAGGCACACAAGTGATTCATATTCAACCTTGTATCATCATACCCTTAATATGATCTCACAATTCACATAGTTAAGACGTTTCATCATTTTCATCATATCATCATCTTCTTAATCTAATCATATATAATACTTTAATTGAACATCATTGAAGTAAAGAACTCATAATCATAAACGTCTTACCAATTAGCCTCCAAAACCTTCTTCAAGATCATACCCTTAATTAATCACAATTATCTAATGACCCACTCATCACATCATAATATAGTGAATTAAACAATAATATGATCAAATCCAATAACCCTAATCATCTACAAGTACAATTCATATCTAGGGTTAGGGAAAATGGTTCATCCATGAATTCATCCAAGAAGTAGATCCAATCCCAACAATACATAACAATAGGCAGTCCATGAATGGAATAGCATAGTTAACACAAGTCTCGCAATCAATTCATAAGCAAGATCCAAGACATGGGGAGATTGGGGAAAGGACATGGATCACACGAAATTCCCACTGATCAACATCAATTAATAAAAAATATTTACTTAATTGGCCATAGGTAATCACAATTCATCATAATTAATCATCAATTTCAAGTTTAGAAGAAAACCCATTTGTAGAGAAAAACCCTTGGAATTTGGTGATTTAGAAATCAACTTTGAATGGACCTCTTGGGGAAAGGAAACCCAAGAGTGAAGAATCCATACTTAATTAATACTAAATCCACGAATTTGAGAAGAAAATTTAAGAACTTGGTCTTCTTCTCCAAGCTTCCAATGATCTTCAATGGAGGTTGAGTTAGTGAGAGAATTTAGAGAGACGTGAGGGTGATTTGGGGAATTGATTTGGTGGGTAAAAATGACTTAAAACTGACCCTAAATCAATATATAGTCACCCCCTAAATTACCAAAAATACCCCTCACTTAATTGGGTCTTTTTGTGATGTCAAATTGACTTAAAAGCGACGCGAACGAATTTGGAAAGTGATTGCGTGTCGCGGGGAAGTTCCAAATTCTTTTTCTGAAATCTGGGTTGAGGCAGTGAGCCTCGTGAAGGCCCCACGTCGTGAGGAACTTTTTGCCTACCAAGTGTTGGTTGTGCGACGCGTGACAGCCTTCAAATCTTAGCTGCACGCATGCTACTTTGGCAGCCTGCTTACCAATGTACGGTCCTCCTCAACGACCCTTCGGGTGGTCCTTGGGGATTCGTGACTGGACGTTATGACCCTATAAACATATTTTACCTTTTTAAAGTCTTTTTACAAGTTTAATACTCCATACAACTCTCCCAAAGCTTCACAAAACACTTTCGCTAGTTTCCGGACGTCAAGGTCTTCCTTTTATATTTAGGATCTAATACTCCTAAATCAACTTTATTATGTTATTCTAGGTCTGGAAACATCATTTTAATCATTATTATATAGGTGAGGCTCTAGTCTAGTTCATAGGACTTCCGGAGTGTTGCAATGGGGGTTGTGAGTCTTCTCAACTCTCCCCCACACCAATGCTCAATACTACTCCTAAAATATAACTAGCTCATATGTTTAAAACATAACTCTTTTTGTGTTTGAGATAATTACTCAAAAATCATTCTCTTAAAAGAGATGGTACTCAAGCTGCTCAAAACTCTTTTGGAAATCTCAGTTTCCTCTCATCTAAAATGTAAAAATATTTACTCTTGCGAATACTTATTTCCCATATATCATATTAAAGAAAATGAACTCAACTCTACTCTTCCTCAACTCAATACTGAAGTCTTCAAAACAAGTTTTAAAACAATTTGTAAAAACAAAACTTATTTAAAATAGGGTTCATGTCAAATTATGGACATAAACGACTCAATTCAAGGTTTTGAATAACCATGCTTAGAACTCAATACTTGGAACTCAACAACTTCATAACTCAAGGAGTCAATGATACTACTCATCTCAACAATGCTCAACTCGGAGAGTTCATACGGAATTATGGGCATGAACTATTCAACTCAAGAAGTTAATGATACCTCTCATCTTAAGACTGCTCGATTTATAGGGTTCATACGGAATTATGGGAATGAACTACTCAACTCAAGGACCTTCATGGGTAACATTTAGTTACCCCATGATTAGAAATATAATCCCAAAATTGTTAGGAACTGAACACTTGTGACTTAGAAATTGAAGATCCCAAAATTTATGGGCACGGATGACTCAACTCAAGAGTCTAAATAACAATATGGAACTCATGTATAGACTCTTCTCATTCTCATACTTATTTCCTCAAAACTCAGTTTAAAACTCAAGTGTTGGCTTTGAAAAACATCTCACGATTTATAACTCAAAAAGGTTCATGCTGAATCATAGAAATGAACAAATAAACTCAAGGATCTCAATAAAAATATAGAAAATTGACAATTAGGAATAAATATTTTTAAATAAACATGAACTCAAAATCAACTTATCTTAAGATACTAAAATGTAGGGGTAGAATCCTAGATGTCTCTTTTTCTGATTTGAAGTAGATATAGGACGTGAGAACAAACTAGTCAAACACTATGAGAACACTACATACTTGGAAAAAAAAGGTTCTTGAAGAACAAGGGTCTTGAAGAATCCTGAAGAAGAACATAATTATAAGCCTTGAAACCCTATCTTGACGATAAACGAACAAGAAAACCTTTCTTGAGATTCTTGAATTAGTTTCTTAAAATATCTATGGCCAAGAGTTATGATTTTCATTAATGGAGGAATTTGAGTTGAAAAAATGGAATTATTGGATAAAGACTTACCTTGAAGAAGCATATTTAAAAATATTGAAAAAAATCTTGATGGTAGTCTTCTACTTTGATTTTTCCTTAGGGTTTTTGCCCTAGAGTTTGAGAGAGAAAAAATGATGGATTAAAAGATGAATCTTATTATTTATAGCCTTTCATTAGTAAAGAAATTTGTTTAAGGTTTTCTTGAAGGTAAAAAGACAAAAATTACCATTCTTAATGTTTCTCGTCGGCGAATTCATAACAACTCTATATCAGGTTAGTAAAATGGTCATAACTTTTTACTCAGAAATTGGATTGATGCAAGATTGGTTGTATTGGAATGTAACACTCCGAAAGTCCATGACCTAGTCTAGAGCCTAACATGATGAAATAAGAATTAAAACACTGTTTATAGGCCTAAAAATGTTTTTAAACTAATGAGGAAGTGTTAGAGTCAAAACGTTAAGAAACGACCATGACGTCCGGAGAATTGTGAAATGTGAAGTAGTGTGCCTTTGCATGTTTCAAGAGGTTTTAAGAGTTGGAATTTATTCAAATTTGGTAAAAAGTGTTAAACATGTAGTAGAGTGTGTTTAGGGTCGAAACGTATGGGTTTGACTCCCCAAGGACCACCCTAAGGGTCCTTGGAGAGGACCTTTGCATTTGGATCCTAAAAGTTATCTTTGGACAATGGCAGTCGATAAACCAAACGACGAGCCGACGATGGTGGTCATTGGTGAAAACTTAGCCATTTCAATGGCTTCCAAGACCCCCTCTCTGTCACAAACGACGGAGTCATAGGACGGGGCCGTTGATGGTTGACGGGGCGTAGACGGGCAACCGTCGTTTGAGGGTCGACTTTACTGGTAAGTTTTAGTTTAAGTAGGTTAGTTGGTTAATTAGTTAAGTGATTAATTAAGGGTTAAGGGGTGGTTAATTAAGTTAGTTATAGGACTATATAAGCTAACCTAAGTCTTAAACCAACTTAACACCCCATTATTCCCAAACCCAATTCTCTCCAACTTTTCTCTACTTTCTCTCTCTATTCTAAGACCAACCACTGAAGACCAAGGTTGAAGCTTCTCTAGGGATACAATACTCACGTTTCTCTCCATCATTATTCAAGTAATCATAAGGTATGGAAGATATTCACTCTTGGGATCTCTTTCCCCAAGAGGCTCTTCAAAATTGGTTTCCAATGATGTCTAAAAGATGGGTTTTCTTCTAATTTCGTGAATGATCTTTCAAATTAATTTGATGTTGATTTCATTTGATTATTATTGATAGATTATTATTGTGTATGAGTTAATTGTTGTAAATCTTAGTCTTTGACTTAGTTCTATGAAAGAAACCATGATTGAACCATTTTCCCTAATCCTAGGTTATGAATCGAGGTTGATTTGATTAGTGAGATACAATTGACTTAGTTCTTGTATAGATTACTATTATATGATATTTTTAAGTGAATTTATGGATGAATATTGTTGTATTGATGGTAAGATCTTGAAGGAGGCTTATGGAGGCTATTTGGTAAGACTTTATGATTATGAGTTCTTTACTTCAATGATGATGGTTTGTACTTGATGATGATGTTCAATTGAAGTATTATATGTGAATAGATTAAGAGGATGATGATATGATGAATGTGATGGAATGTTATTAATAATGTTGAATTATGAGATCATGTTAAGGGTATTATGGTATAAGGTTGAATATGAATCAATTGTGTGCCTTCCTATGATATGGCTATGATGTGTTGATCTCACAAATGAAGGGTTGTTATGAAAGGAAATTCTCATGCAATACCTAATGAGCTAATGACATGATTATACAAGGTCTTAGTCTCATATGGCCTATATTAATATATTATGATTAATAAAAGCTTAAAGACATTTCAAAAAGGGACTTTAGCTTAGCACCGAGCGAACTAGAAATGAGAGGTGTCCCTTCCCAATTTGGGAAGGTAGGTTCACAATGATTGTCATGAGATGAGGACTCCAATGCTAATGGGCATATACAGGGTTCAATACATATATCCTAGTTCCTTAACTATGTTGCCCCCATAGGAATACTAGCTAGTGGATCCACCTAGAATGCTATGTTCATGTTTTGGTTCTACCTTTGCAAGTAGACCACCTTCTTTCGGTGTAGGGTTTCATGACACCGGATTCCATGTTTAGCTCACATGATCTATTTTTAGTTAAGGCGATTGTTCCCGAAAGTAAAATGAATGAATGAAAGTAATAAAGTGAACACTAACTAGGGTGACTTAAGGGGATCTACTTAGTGTAGGTAGGGTATGGGACTCTATCTATACATTGTACAAGTTGACCTTGAGGGGAGTCCTAGGAGGCTGTTCTTATGTACCTATGATATGAATGACATGCATATGTTGACTTTACATGTTGATGATCCTATATGATGTTAGTTTCATTGATGAACATGATGTTGGTCTAAGTTGATATATATGATGATGAATATGCATGATATGAAGATGTATGAAATGTAGACATTGCTCATAGTCTTTTGCTTGGTTTACTTGATTATGTGGGGTTATGGTGCTTCACCTAAGCATTGCACTTGTAGGCTTGGGATGGGATTGTGAGTAAGGGTCTTATATGCTTTGATGTTATGAACTCTTATACATGAATTGTTGTTATGACATTATGTTGGAGTTATTCATGTTGATATGACTTTAATATGATGTTATAAATGTTTATATGACCGTATTGATTATGTTGGTCTTGTATTGGATATGAACTTGTCTTAAGTGATGTGATGCCTATTAACTTGTATATGCTCTTGTATGTGCATAAAGGCTTTTCAAAGTGACTTAGCATGGTTTTGAACAAAATATCCTTTTAAGCATGATTTCGATGGTTTTATGTGCATATGTTTCCATACTTAGTACATGTGGTTTGTACTAACCCATATTCTTTCTCTTTTCCCAAACAACGTAGGTTCGCTATTGAAGTACATGAGGCCGCTTTTCAAGAAGACTTGGAAATATTTCCCAAGTTATTGGTAGGTCCTCAAGTTTGGGGATGTTACCATTTCTCTATTCTAGCTATGATGTTGTTACGTCTAAAGACACTTATTCCTTCCTTTATCATTTGAGACTAATGTTGTAAGCCTATATGTGGCACATTTTATTGAAGTAAGGGCTATGCCCAAGTATTGTAATTCTTTTTAGATGGTTTAATGTGAGACAAAGTATTAGACTATTTCTTATGATTTGGTTATATTGCCTAAACGAGAAGTTTATGTAAACTTCAATAAGCGAAGAGTCTATGTAAATCCATATATGATATGTGAGAAATCTAATTATACTTCACAATGTAAATGTTTTTAATTTTCCGCATTTTTGACCTATGATATGTTATGACGAATGTTAAGGGCTATTCCAAGTCCTCTTTGAGGACGAAGACGCAGATTACGTCTAGGGGGTGCTACCCGGTCGTGACAAGTAGATTCAAATATAATTAATTTGATCGGTTATGGGCCACGTATCTTTTTATATTTTAAAAGATATGGTTGTCGAAGTTGACCCGCGTAGAATCTTACAGCAAAACATAATCGATAAGGAAAATTCACTAAGAATATCATCATTATCTCAGAAAGAGCTTGAAATATCAAATAAGATAAAGGATTTTTAATTTTTCATTCTAAGACGTTGACTAAACTAAGAGAAGGATTTAGGACTGACGGAGAGACTGAGTTAAGCACTATAGCACAAGGATTATCATTCGCTTGCCTCAAAGATTTGATGCAAAAGAACCTTCTCTGCTACGGGGGAAGTAAAGAATAGCATGGATACAGATTAACTTACTATTCGACTCGAATTGGAGGACTACCTAGATTAGAATGAGGATTCAATATTTTGTGATAGTTATCATGGATTAAAAAGGGACAGGCCAGTAGTAACGCAGAAGTTTCATACAAAAGGTGCCTTGAACAAGCGGGGAACTCATCAAGAAATTGAATTTCTCAATATTTATGGATAAATTCACAAAATAAACTCATCATTGGTGTGCGGGTGAACAAACCCAACACTACAGACTCTTACATACCTCAAAGAACTAGGTTCTTGGTAAAATCTTGAATTTCTTGAACGAACGCTTGAAACTTTGAACTTTTTCTCCTCTTGAATCTTCTCTATAAAACCTTAAATGCTTTTGGGGATGAACAAAACTGATTCTAATCAGTTAAAATCCTTAATTCAGTGTAACTCACGTTTAAAATAAGTGGGGGTAAGGAAAAGACTAAATACCCCTTCTATTTTTTAGTAACCTTCCTAAATAAACAACCTAACTTCAAAAAGGCATATCTCCCTCATACGAGCTCAAAAATTAGCGAACTTGATGGAGTTGAAAAGAGGACATAAATATCTTTCATTTGATATTTTGTGGGTCTCCCAACTCATCCTGTGCAGAAAGTTATGGTCGCTTTTAAGTTGACCAAAAATTTAGAAGAACCTAGGAATGACTTGAATGAATTCTCTTTAATTCCTTTTTGGAACTCGACGTTCTATATCTAGTGACCCACAATTAATACTTAAGAAGTTTTAAATTCCTTGGTAAAATACTACTCTCCACGAAGGATGGTTCGGGTCGTAGTTCAAAAAAAAATTGGGGTGTTACAATACCGAGTATAAATTACAAAAAGTTTGTTAAAATATCCGAAAAGAAACTGAAATGCCTCTCTAATTTGGTCTATCTATGAAGCATATACTTTCTAAAAATAGGTGTCTGGACAAAACCATGACAACCTACAAACACTACTACTAAGCAATAAAACTGGAGTCCTCCATAAGCAAGGCAGCCGCACCAAAAGATAATTAGTGAGTGATGTTATCTCAACGAAGCACATATTGATAATCCTGATTATCTGCATAACAAAATATGCAGCGTCAAATGATGTCAGTACAATGTACAGTACATAATAAAGATAAAGGAAATAGATAGTTGAATGAAATGAAAGGCTAAAAGTAACTCAACTGAAATAAAGGATGAATATGAATGAGATAATTAAAAAATCTTTATAATAGGCATGCCATGATAGTAAATACTAAAATAATTTACTTTACTTTTTGTGGGAGTTTCTCTACCGACAACCATCGCTATGAGCATCGTGATAATACAACCCTACGTTGCTAGAACATCCCTATACCTTGTCGGGTTATAGGACGCAAGTTAACTAATGGATCTACAAAAAGCCTTCTTGAGCTGGGGAGAAGTCGTCCAAATTTCGGTATGATCTTATCTATGTTGGCGGCACATTTCATGGGGTTTGAGTTGTACTAAATCTTATCCAAATCAGTGCCCAATACTACTCCTAAAATATACAAATTAATTTTCATATAATAATACTCACTTGTTTCGAGTTAATACCCAAAAGACCCTTTTATGAAAAAAATGATCTTTACTTTACTGAAACTTCTTTTAGAACTATTTATGCTTTTATTAAATTAGCAATACTTATCGCAATACAAAATAATGAATTTTTTAATGATTAGTGTTCCCTAAAAACACTCTTTTCAATTGTTCTCACATACCTGGAAGAAAAACATTCTTGAAGAAACTTGAAAAAGATGTTTGAAAATCGTAGCTTCTTCCTTACTTAAAATTGTTTATCAGTTTAATCGAGTTAAAACTATAGGAACTAAGTCATAAGCTTGAAAACCCTATTAGGATATGCGCAATATCGTGGCTTAGACTTGGTAAACTACGAAACTAAAAAAAAAACAAGAAAAAAACTTTCAGAAACCTTCCATGAGGCTATCTACGGTCTATGGTTTGATTTATCGGTCGTAGATCCCATTCGTCGAAGTCAGGTTAAAATTTTGAGTTTCTAAAGTTCATTCTATGGGCCCAAATTACGGACCTTAATTGATTATATGATCCGTAATTAGATCCGTGGAAATCAGGCTTAAAAACATGATCAAAACTTCATTCTACGGGCCTAAATTATGGCATGTAGATGCTTCAACAACCGATAGCTGGGGATCCGTAAGAATTGGACCCAAAATATGACTTCCATAAATTTTTCCATGAGTGATTAGTACAGGTCTTACTTTGATTTACGACTCGTAGATCAGATCCGTAGTTACTGAATTTGAAAACTCTATTGTGGTAGTATCTAGTAAAACGGTCATAACTTTTTACTCAAAACTCTAAATGAGGCAAACTTGGTGGAGTTGGAAATAAGACTCATATTCCTTTAATTTATTCATTTATTTTTGGTTAAAAAGGCCTTTATTTATATCACAAACTAGACCATTACAAAGGGTTACTACCCTATCCTGCCTCTATGAGATGAGGCATAGTAGTAGCTTCTAAAGATGCAAGTGGATGAGGTATGTTTAAGAGTTCTTCCTCATCCTGTACTAGTCTGGAATTTAAAATACTAAGATTACCAAGTTTAGCTAGATTATTACAGTGCAAAATGCTAGATTTCCTAGTAGAATATCTTCCAAAAAGTCATTATATAAGCTGCTCATAGCCCATGGTGGAGGTTCCATCAAAAACTTTACTTCATCTGAAGTGGGTCTCCTTTGTCCTTCACTTGCTAGCATATGAGCCACTATGTTACCTTCACGCAAATTATGTCGGATCTGGGGATTCCCCAGTCTCCTCAGTGCATACCTTCAGTTATTAATAATATTAGAGAAGAGAATAAATGGGTGTTGAATTTGTTTTATTACCTCTGTAGCATCCGTTTCAATCTCTGTTACTGTTAGTTCATGAGCAATAGCCACCTCCAATCCTTGAACGAAAGCTTGGAGTTCCATATGAGTATGATTAACACCTTTACATCTTTTGTGGAAACCAGCAATCCAGTTCCCACAATTATCACGAAAAACACCACCAATCCCATTAAAATTTGAGTTTTTATTATACGATCCATCAACATTAAGATTGATACCCAGAATCGAGGAAGGGAACCACTTAATTCTAATGTCAACTTAGCTGGTACTACTACTAGTAGGATTCACCTTATATTTAAACTCGAGAACCCGGGCCACAAGATTGGCAATGTTAATGGGTCTGGCACACTTGTTGAAGATATTATGATTCCTATTAAGCCAGATATGTCAAAAGGCAAAAGGATAAAGAACATCCAAAAATAGGAGAGAGTTGTCAAAGGTATGATGCATGGATCGGAAATTCAATAGCCAAGAACTAGTAGGACGCTGATGGTTAACATGGAGCTCCGACCAGAAGACAGTGGCAACAGTACAACTAAAGAAAATATGATAAATGTTCTCCTCAAGGTGACAGATGCTGCAAATAGGGGATGAGGTAATGTTAAGTCTAGTTAGAAAAAAGTTTGTGGGAAGTCGATTGTGAAAGCAAAGCCACGGAAAAAATCTAATCTTACTAAGAGTAGGAATTTCCCAAATCCAAGTACAGTCCTCAAAGGTTGCAAGAGCAGGAGAAACGATGTTGTAAACAGAGGAGGTAGTAAATAAACCGTTGTTATTTAAGGACCAAGAGGGGAAATCATATTTGTTTTGATCTTTCGTGAAGACGCCAGAAGAGATTTTTTCTTTAATGTCTTCTGGGAAGACAAACGAACAGCCGTCAAAATTCCAAGCATTGTTGATATAGATATCGCTGCTAGTTGTATTAATATCAGAATGGTGAATGGGACCATGAATTAGAGATCTGAGATTACATTTTTGAGGGATATAATTAAAATTCAAAATATTAATATAATTTCCAGTGAATGGATTCCAGAAAAGACCTTCCTTACAAATATCCCAACCATACCTAATGTTCTTCGCAATCGGAGATTTGCAATATTTATTAGAATGTCCAGCATATTTCTTTATCAGACAGCTAGCCCAAAGGTAGTTTGGGTTTGAGAAAAGTCTCCACGCAAGGCCTGATAGGGAAGATTTATTCTTAACCTTTGCCTTAGTAATACCAAGACCACCCTCCGACTTTGGTTTAGTGACAATGTCCCAACTGAGATAGTTAAATTTTTTCCTTATTTTGATCGAGCCCCATAGGAAGTCTCAATGAGCTTTGTCAATGTCTTTGAGGGTAGAATTTGGTAGCTTCAAAATTTGAATCGCATAGTTAGTAATAGTGTTCAAGGTAGCTTTGATCAAAACAACTCGTCCAACAGGATTGAGGAGATCAGTTTTTCAATTAGCTAACCTGGCCCAAATGTTTTCCAGTTAGTTAAAATCAGTGCGTTTGGGGGCGCAAAAAAGAATTGGAAATCCCAGGTATTTCCTAAAGTAGGAGGAATGTTGAATCCCTAGAGTAGAGGTGGCATAAGAAATAAACATAGAAGTACAAGAGTTCGAAAAAAAGATTCTAGATTTGGAGTGATTAATGGTCTGTCCTGACAGAGAGCAGAAACAATTAAGAGAGTTGTGAATTATGTCAACACTCTTAATATGAGCTCTAGACATGACGGTAAGGTCGTCAGTATAAAAGAGATGCGAGAGAGGAGGGGATCTAGCGCTAAGATGGATCGGCTCCCAGATTCCCATGCTAACTTGGTGGTTAATATGGACAGAAAACATTTCCATACAAAGAATAAATCTATAGGGAGACATCGGGTCTCCTTGACGGATACCCCTAGAAGGGCAAAAAAACTCAGTCTTTGACCCATTAACTAGAATAGAGATGGAACTAGTTGAAATACAGCTCATAATAAGCATCCTAAAGCATCCTAATACTGTTAGGGAATTTGAAGTATTTGAGGGTTTCATGAATAAAAGACCATTCAAGTTTATCAAACGCCTTCTCGACATAAATCTTAAGGACAAAACTACCCCTTTTCCTCTTAGAAATTTAAGATATTGAATTACTTCCTTAATAATAATAGCATTATCCATAGGTCTCCTTCCATTAAGAAAACTACTTTTACAAGGGCCTATAAGAATATCTAGAATGGGTTTCATACGATTAGCAATGACTTTGGTCACAATTTCATAAATAGTATTGCACAGACCAACGGTCCTAAAATTCTTTAAATGATTTGCATTGGGAATTTTTTGAATAAGACAAAGGTAGGTAGTATTTAAGTTAAGAGGCATAGCAGCATTTTTAAAAATTGAATGACAGGTTTCAATGACGGAACTGCCCACTATTTCCCAATGTTCTTTATAAAAATAGGGATGAAGGCCATCAGGTCCAGGAGACTTGAAAGGTTTAAAGGAGTAAACCGCCTTAATGATTTCATGATTCTGGAGGGTATAGTCGAGAGGAGACATATCGATGTTGTGAAAGGAACTGTTATTAAAATCCAGATTATGGAGGAGGGTCTGGCAGTGGGATATAGTAAAAAACTTTTGAAAATAATTTGATGTGTGGTTCAAGATACTAGAATGACTAGAGATCCAAGATCCATTATCGTTTTTAAAGAAAGAGATATTATTCCTACGTCTACGGTTAAGGGTGGAGATATGATAAAACTTAGTATTGGCATCTCCATCATTGATACAGTTTATGCGGGAGCGCATACGCCAATGGTCTTCCTTAATCTTGAGGAGATTTTTATATTCCTCAGTAAGTTGGGTACCTAGATTTTGAAGAAAAATATTTATACCATAGGAGGGGCTGCTATGAATACCCATAAGCCTAGCCAGAATGTGAGTTTTCTTTTTCCTAAAGTCCCCAAAAGTGGTTCTTCTCCAATCCTCGACTCTAGGTGACAAAGTAAGATAAGTTGAGGTATGATATCTATTGAGTCAGCATTCAGAGACAATAGATTTAAATCTTGGCGAGAGTACCAATAGTTTTGTAGTCAAAAAGGCTTATTATTATTATGGCGGTCACAATTATCAAGTCTAATAAGCAAGGGAGAGTGATCAGAGTAAGTACGGGGAAGATGAGTAATAGAAGTATTCGGATAATCCTGGCTCCAAAAATGGTTATCAAAACACCTATCTAATCTTTCTAGGATAAAACCCCTACCAAATCTATGATTAGACCACGTATAACGACTGTCTTTAAATGCTAAATAAGCCAATCCACAGTAATTAGTACAGTTTACGAATCTATTAGCTCTATTCCAGCTAATAGGGTTTCCTCCACACTTATCCGCTTGACACGTAATCTCATTAAAATCCCCTCTTACAAACTAGGGACCATTATAGTTATTTTTAATGTTCCTAAGGTTATTCCACAGAATATCTCGATGAGCTAAATTAGGGCTAGCCTAAATTATAGATATGAGCCAAGGAGGTTTGTTAGGGAGTACCTCAACCTTTGCATGCAACTCCTGAAAAGTCTGCCTCATTCCAGTGATCCTCACTTGATCCTCATGCCACATAATAACAATTCCCTCGATCGCCCAGTAGCAGGTGTTTCGCTTATGCCAGAGAAATTGTATTCATTCTTAAGAAATTCGTGACTCTCCATCTTTGTTTTAAGCAAAGACAAAATACAAGGTGTATGAGTATTAAAAAGGTCCTTCATGTTCCTTCTAAAAGCCATATTATTAGCACCCCTAATGTTCTAGATTATTAAAGAAGGGTTATTATTCATCATAAATGGGTAGGTGTTTGATATTTCCTGATCCTGGCCCTCCAGAGGGTGGGCCTCCAGAGGGAGTGTTTAGATTGTGGGGGTCACCACCACTGCCAGCTTCACCATCCATGTGTTGATCGGGGGTGTATGTCTATGGAACATTTCTTCAGTGTTAGTGGGCATTTGAAGATGTACAACTTGTCCTCCATTTCTGCAAATAACATAAGGGTTGCCTCTCTTAGGTCTATAATTTCGGTGAACGAGGGTATATGAGTTGATTTTTCTACCACACTATTTAAGTTTCCCAGAAATGGATTCGGTGGAGTTGGGTTTTGAGGGGGATCATCTGAGGACTCTGGGGCAACCAAGCGAAGAACAATGGGTTTTCCTGGATCAACTCCATAGGACTGAAGAACAAAAGGTTATCGTTTGTTAGTGAGTTCAGAATGGGATTGAAGTGAGATGACAATCCCCACAGATGTAGCATGTTGTGATATATCAATGGGTATACTGTAGGGGCTAGTGGATTCATTACATTGTTCATCCAAAGATGATTGAGATAGTTGTCCGTTGCCATCTTCATTCCTTCCGTGATGAGTTGTGCTAGGAAATTTGGGTTCTGAAGTATTACTATCACTTCTTGTCCCTCTAGATCCAGTGTGAAGAAGAACGCCTGGTTCGTTAATCCCTGTTCGTTCTAAGACAGGGGAGGTTGGTCTTGAGGTAAAGCATTGGTCACGTAAATCGACGGAGAATTCACCATTGGTGGAAGAGGTGATATATCGTTGTTTTCCATTCTTTTGGGGAGTAAGAAGAGTTTGTTCCTATTTTTGTTTAGTGGGAGAGTGATTCCTGGAGCTCATTTGTATTTAGAGGGGGCTCCGGGATTTTAAACTTATTTGAGTGAGGAAGTAGGATTGCCGATTGAGAAAATATTTCTTGAGATATGTTTTGCATGGGATTGGTAGGAATACGAAGGGGTAGTGTTAGAATGGGGTATAGGCCTATGGTTATTTTGCATGCTAATACAGTTGTCCAATTTTTTATTAGGATGGGCCACCCGTTCCGTTATATTAAAATTGTTGTCCATCCTCATTTGATTAGCTGTAATTATTAGTTGTAGGAGAGTTAAACTCAATTTTACCACCAGTTTTACGCACGGATTGAAAATAATTCCTAATAGAAAGAGAAGAGTTAGTATAAGTAGTGCACGTGTCTTGAACACCTGTCATCTTATTAGGTATGATGGGGATCGAGGATTGCCCAACATCGTTGGTATGGATTTCAAACTCTGCTTGATCCGAAATAGATAATGAGGCAAATTGATTGGGGGTAATAGGGGTAACAGGTGCATTACCTTGAGAGGTAGATTGGTATTTAATAACAGAGTGCTTTGTCGGAATTGTATGATCGAGATTAAGAGGAAACTTACATGATATACTATCTACTGTTCTTAGACCTCTGATTGATACCTGATTGTGTCAAGCCCATAATCTGTGTTTGAGAATGTAGCTTCTTTAAATTGTTATTCCTCTTCCTATTGAATTGGATTGTATGCCATGTCTCTTTCCTTTGGTCCACTTTATTTGTAATCACTGTAGTAGGCATGAAGTTTGGGACCCATTTTTGTACAGAGAGGAAGTGCCCATTAATAAACCAAGGTACACTAAGAAGGATCTTATCTCGACTTTCTTTAGATCTTAGTTTAACTTCCACATGGACTTAAGTTTGGATTGGAGATATTGGTGGACGATTTTCTTTCCCGGAAGTTTGATAATGACTGAGAATTTCCAGGGAGCGTACATTATTTGTTTGTCTTCATTTGAGAGAGAGATTATAGTAGTCCCTTCTAGTACTGAATAAGCAGTTTTTCAGGAAAGCTAACAGCTTCCTCATGCATAATACAAGAGGACATTTCTTGATCAGTAGAAGAATTTGGGAGTATTCGTTGATCAACAAGCACATATTTATAAGATGGGAAGTTATTGCGAATTAAATTCTTCTCTAAACGGTCAGGAGGTTCCGGTGTAGGTTCAGATTGAGGTGGTGCAAAAGAGGCAACCTCCTTCATTGATATGAAAAATTTCTAGAGTGAAGGCAGAGATTAGTATAAAAGATCAACAATCCTAATAATTATAGTTTAGTCTCTTTTTTTTTTTTTTTGCATTCCATCTTGTTTTAATCAACCACTAGCTTTTAATAGTAATTTTTTACGATAATGACCTTTAATTTGATAGGTCATGCTACCTAATTAATTTTATATTAAGAAATATGATCGTTAAAGTTGACCCATGAACTAATGTGAAAAACATAGTCGGTAGGAAAGGTTTTAAACTCGTCTAAGTACTAAAGGTCTCTTATGACCCTAAACCACTTCCAACTACACTTCCCGCACATAGGAATGAACCATAACACATAAGTATAAGTAGGACATCACCCGGTTCAAGAACATGAATATTCTGAAAAATGTGTTCTTTTTGTGCAATCATCAGTAAAATCAATCACTTGACACTAATTAACGACCAATTATCTTAAATCAATATATCTATCTATCCATTTATCTAACATGAATATTCTTTAAAATGTTGATAGAAAGATATATTAAGAGAATCAATGTCAAACAAACAACTTTACCTTACATTTTGGACTTCAGAGTAATATATAATAATATAATCATCTTTAAACTAAAAAATGGAGCAAATATTTTCAAGGTGAGATTCAATTAATAGTTGTTAATAGAGTGATTGTTCAACCCGTTTATATTGAATGCAAGAATTTTGATTTGAAAAATTCATCATTATATTGATTCACAACAGATCAGTGAAAAGATCAACATTATTATCGTGAGAGATTGCATTAATCAAGAAGAAAATTTGTAGTTGGTGTGCATTAATGTCATACTCATAACCTTCAAATATGAAGAAATTTAAGTCGTGAGATATATTTCTTGAGCTTACATCAAATAAATATGAAAGTCTTTTTCATGAAAAAAACTTACGCGCATGATCAGGTGTTAATCATAGAGAAACAAGTTTTTGGACAATTGGAATGGTACATCATAATCCGAACACCATACACGTTCCTCGTGCGTTTAATTTCAAATGTGTTTGATAATGATTTTTTTTCACCTTTTTTGAAAGTTCAACCACGAAAAACATATTTGACCGTAAAATTTCGAAATTCAACTTAAACTGAATTTGTAAAAATTTGAATAACAAAAATGTGTTTCACGATTAACTACTTCTTCTATAAAAATATTGAAGTGCATTCATTTCTACATACTACATATACACGTTTTTTTAAAAGTTTTCTTAACACAATAAATATATATATATATATATATATATATATATATATATATATATATATATATATATATATATATATATACACACACACACTAGACCTTGGGCACGCGCGTTGCGCTTGTGCCTCGTGTGAATGAGTATAAAACTTAAAAATATAATTACACAAATACAACTAAAAATGAATTTGAATGATTAAATGATTTTCTTTAAAAAAAATGTAAAATGTTTTAAGATCATTATTATATATCATATTTAGTTTTTAAATAGAGAAGAAAAATTGTTATGCAATATTTCTCATATGCTTTAGTCTTTAGTATGTATAAGTGAAGTATGTGCTTTTGCGTAACAAAGTACCATATTGCGTTGAGTTATATTTATATTGAACATGATAGTGCTTTTTGATTATTTATTTATAATCTTAAGATTTCTTTCACGAAAATCACTTGCAAGTCTAAAAAAGAAGTTCGGAACAATAATATGCTACAAAACATAATTTAAAGGTCAACATTATAGTTACAAAATATTCAATACGTTAAAGCTTCCGTCTTCTTTTTAAGGAATAATACCCTCCACATTTTTAAAAATACATACATATCGATAACTTGTCGTCGAAGGAAAGTGGTGTTTTGTAATAGTTGTAGAGAAATTCGATCGACATATGTCTTCCTTAGGATGACTAATAGATCATTATCAACTTCATAGTCTACACCTACAAAATAAAGGTATTATTTGCTATAAAATAATCATTGTTTAAATATGTAATTAATATATATAAATAATAGTTACATATATATGTATCCTTCGTCTTCTTTGGCTCTATAAAAAATTATTAGTTCTGCATCTGTAAATTTTGACAAAAGAATTTTTTGTCAAGTTATATACATATAATTGAATTATTAAATACAACACAATCATTTGTCAGATATCAACAGTATGGTAGGAAAAAGAAAACAATATAAACCAGAAAGTATATGATACTTTTGAAGGTGCCTTCAGAACTCAATTTCCCAAATCTCCAATTCATAGACCAAAAAAAACTAAATAGAAGCATAAATAACACTAACAAAATAAAGAACACATCTGGAGGTATACGCTAGATTTCTTGTCAATGACAACCCAACATTCCAAAAAAGAAAAATGCATATCACAATATCTAGATTTCAAAATAAATAGGAAAGCTAAGCTAATTGCTCAAAAATTTGTTCATTAATGGATAGAAACGCATCAATATACGTATTAAAAATAATAGAAATTTAAGATATGGAGTGTGTTTGGTATGAAGGAAGAAAATGTTTTCCAATATTCCCATGTTTGGTTGGGATAAAAGTTTTGGAAAATGTTTTTCAAATCAACTCATTTTCCTTAAAGTTAAGGAAAATGACTTCTCTTCAAAAATTAAGGAAAACATTTTCCAAAACTCTCCTCCAATTTCAAATTACATTTTTTTTTGGGAAAAACATCAATTTTAAAAAATATTTTCAATTTTAAAATTTTATTTTTTCACCCGATCCCTGATCCCCACCCACCCACCACTGGCCACACACACACACACCCCAAAAACAACAACACCCCCTCCCCAAAAAATTAATTTTGATTTTTAAAAATATTTTCTACTTCAAATTTTTATTTTTAAGCTCCTCCCCCCCCCCGGCCAGCCCCCCACCCACCCCCAACCCCCAAAAAAATTAATTTTGTTTTTTAAAGATACTATCAACTTCAATTTTTATTTTTATCATTCGTACCCCCCCCCCAACTACCCACCACCACCACCACCCCAAAAAAAAATTATTTAAAAAAAAAAAATCAATTTCATAAATTATTTTTTACGCTAGTAAAAATAAAAGATGGCTCTCAAAAATATTTTTCATTCATAAATCAAACACTAAAAATCATTTCCGGAAAATATTTTCTTCTCGCTAACCAAACATGAGAAAATAAGTCCAAAATCTACTTGTTTTCCATGAAAATATTTTCTAGGAAAACATTTTCCATGGAAAACATTTTCCTCCGTACCAAACACACCCATGGTGTATATACTTATCGGTTGTTTTGTCAATGAGGGCATGGAGCTTTATGACCACATAAACTTCTTCCTCTCTACTAAGTTTCTGGAATTTTATGTCTATGTGAACTTAAGTAAACATGCAGCAACAGAAATCCTAAGGCATAATACCTAAATCAAAGCTAAAACTACTATTAGGAGCAATACATAGAAACAACTACAATGAATATTAAGTGATAGATATTTATCTTTTTAAAGAATGTTTAACCACATGGAAAATATGATATCTATGGATAAGTGAAGTTCCAGCAAGATAAATCGCAATGATCTCTTAATATTTGAAGTTCAAGCAAAAACGTACAATTGGTTACAAGGGTTAAGAGTTTCTCTAGACGAGGGAAGTTAATTTATCTTACAGCGTGGAAACTAAGGCCAAGATAGGAAGGAGGTATTTTGACATCACAAAACTAAGACAAACATACAAGAAGTATCAAATTGATGTTTGTGCGAGAACAACCAACAATAGGAACAAAAGTTCAAATAACGTACTCCAAATTCCAAACTTTCCTATGAATAAATTAAAAACAGGGGTAACAAAGTGGCTATTGATAAAAAAGATAATAAATTTACATGACATAACTGAAACAACAATATCACAAAAATAACAGGTGTATTCCTAACAATTAATAAATACTATTGAAATATTAGTGTGAGATTCAAAATTAAATTAAAAGAGGAAAAAACTCAAATTGATAATTGGTATTCATATATGCCAAAACAATATCGTAGTTGAACTTGAGATGAATAAGTAACAATTATATTTTAAAACTAATTATTTAAGTTAAAAAATTTGGCTCATATTCTTTCTAAGAATCTCTCCGGCACAGTAACGTCAAATAAGAATCTTAACTAATGCATATGAACATTATATTAGATATTAATTTAACGTAAATAGAGTAAGTAATTGACTCAAGTCTTTAGATGATACATATGTATCGTAAGATTAAATTTGTTATTGTCTCATTCAAATTAAAATAAATTCTTATTATATATAGCTATCCATGTGCCTTTTGACATGGTGTAGCATGAAAAAACAAACTTTACATCATTTGATATAATAGCATTCTTATACACAAGCTTCTAAAGATGATTTGGGTAAGTACAAATTCAAGAAATAAATTACCATATAAAAAGTGATTTATTCACTTTAAGAGGTGTTTTTACTCTATCAAATAGAGTTTAAATGATCCCCTACATTTCAAGACAAAAAAAAAAGTTTCTTTAAGGTTATTCTTTTACTTCGGTCACTAATACTATAGTCGTTAGTTGAACACAATCCACAAATTATATGACGTTTTCTTATGAGATTTTCTAAATTCATCGAATATTTAATTTATGTGATAGTTCAACAATACCTAGTTCAAATATGAATATGAATATGAGCAACATCACTTATGATTACAAATACTTCATGCCTTAAATGCTTGTGTCTTGTCTTTACAAAATTGTAACCCCCACCATATTACAGTCATATGTTAAAGTTGCGTTAACATATATCTTTAATTGGATGCATGGGATCATTATCAATTTCGTGATGTGCACCTGGGAAAGAAAGTAATAACTACTTGTCATAAAGATCCTTAATAACCATCGACATAAGAATATTTATATGATAACATTTAAAACTTGGAGTATTGTATAACTTTATTTCATCTAAATAAAGGATATGAACAAATTTAACTAAAAATAAAAAGAGCAGAGAGCCCGAAGAAGATTAAAAGTTGTGGAATAAGATTGGGTTGTGGATAACGTTTGAATTAATTAGTAAGACTAATTAGATAATAATCTACAAATATATTTGTTCAAAGTTAATATTTTTATTTTGATTACTTTGAGTTTCTAACAATAGAGTAGATACTAATCAAGTAGTTGGTATACTTCATCAAACAAGAATATAAATACGAAATTAATTTTTGAAAAGTAAATACAAAGTGATAAAGTGTTACCAGGCCAATTATGTGGAAGTAATAAGCAAGAAACCTGTAAAAATATTAATAATTACACATAAAAAGACAATGAGTTAACTAATGATATGTAATTTCTAATCGAACAAAATCAATATCATTGATAGGGATTATATTTTGACAAATATATGTATGGAAGTTTCACAACAAAAAATATTTTTCAAGTAGAAAGCCTCAATTCAAGAATTGCTCAAACAAAAGGCTAAAGGTGGAAAGAAATCAAAAACAAAACATGTTGATAAACCAATGAAGTTCAAGAGGAAACGAAAGTAACAAAACAAAAGCAATGATATATTAACAGTGAAATAATAGCAGTGATCATATACATACCTGGAAAAAATGTATATGAGAAGAAGACAAATAGAACAATAAATAGAAATGAACTTGTGGACCTTTATAGAGAGCAATTAAGAATATAATAAATTGTTAGGAAAAATTAATAGCTGGAAAAAAGAAAAGTTAGTACAATGTACATTACCTTTAAAGATGCACTTATATGAATTGAAGAGACAACTTTTAATTATAGAGGTACTAGTAAACATATCCGCGCTTCGTGCGGAACTCATTAGATTTATGAATAAATTTTTTTTGTTTAAATATTTTGAGTCAAATATTATTATCATTGATCCCAATAAATTATATTTCAACTTATTGTTCACTATCTATGCTTTTAGTATTTTAAATATAGTTGATTTCGTATAATCTATTTGGTATGTTATCTTTAGAAACGTGTAAAGAAAGAAAAATAATTTCATGGAAATTTTTTTTGTTTCTGCGGCTGTAATAAATTCTAAATTATATTTTAGGAGGGAGTTAAATTATACAGTGTTCATAAAAAAAATATTAATGAAAACAATTACTCTAAATAAATAGATAAACAATAATTTAATAAAATAGAAAACATATTTTATATATATATATATATATATATATATATATATATATATATATACATAATTCCTAGAGTGGACATATACAACTAATTTCAAGTCATGCTTATCATATTATTTTATCTAAAATAATTACATCTTTTAGAATCTATTGCTTGTAAAATAATAAAAGGTTGACTTTTATTTTGGTGAAAATCATCTTCGGTATATTGAGAAATCATGTCAACACTACATAAGCAATTCAATAGGAGTATCATATTTGCATTATTCAACTAACAATATACTCTACTTAATTTTTTTAATTTAACATAAATCTAATATGAAAAGCAAACATTCAATATTAAAAAAAAAAATAGCAACACAATAATTATTATTACAGAACGAAAAAAAAAGCAACAGTTGCAATATACCAAAACTATTAATAAACACTTATAAATATATATAATATATAAAAAAAATTAAAAATACTAATAAGATACAAAAACTCTATAGAAAATATCTTTAAAATTGTTACTTGTAGCAACTAAGTAAGATAAGAAAAACTATATAACTTGCACATTAATTACTTTAGGGGGTTATCCACATGAAAGGTTTTGAAGTCAATGAATATTATTAATTAACAATTAAAAATAAAAGTTACATATATGAAAAAAAATGTCAATTATGCAGAATAATACTATTAAGTAATTATTTGAAGAGGAAATTTTGAAAATATATTTTACAATATCACACTAGTAAAGAAAAATAAAAAACATGCTAAAAAATTTAGAGAAAAGATAAATGTGATCGGAGGTGATAGAAATGTACCACATCATCTTATTTATTTCTAACACTCTAACTTTATATGTAAATAGATATATTGGTTGTAAGTAAATAATAAAGAGAAAATAACTTAAAATATTTTTTTAAGATTGTTATTCTGAAATTATAATCAGAAGAAGGTAAAAAAAAAAAAAGGAAAAGAAAGTGGAAAATTAATCTATTAGGAGTGGAAATTAGAAAAATGTGAGTTATGGATGATTATTATTTACTCCTTATAAAGTAGTATGTGAAAACTTTTTGTTGTAAATGTTCCTCTATTAATAAAAATTATTTTTAATTAATTGAGTAAACTACTTTTACAAAAAATCAATTAATTTAAATAAGAAAAAAGGTCAAAAAAGAGAAGATAAATGTCACATCACTTTTTTTTATGTGTCTCATTTTCAATAATTAAGAGAAGTTAAATAAATTACACTTTTTTGTTTTAATATAATTAATGTGACTAAGGGGAAATTTTTTCTTCATTCTTTTCATTAAATAATTTATTTATTCATTAAATTTTTTAAAAGTACTAAAAAATGATTAATTTATTTTTTGTTTAGTCTATGACTTTTTTAATATGATAAACTACATCATATATTTTTTAGGGGCATCAATATGCAATAGCTATAAGAAATGTATCATGTGCAATATTATATCTTTCAACTGTGATAAAAATTAAAATATTAATTAGAACTTGACGAAAAAATTACATAAAAATAAAACTGTATAACTTTTCATCTTCATTCATTCACATAATAATAATAAGAAGAAGAAGAAAAAGAGCAAAGTAAAATGAAGAAAATAATGTTAATTGAGCTTTCTAATGTGTTGATTAGTAGAGTTTCATAATTTATTTTTTGTTGAATAACATGAAATTATATATCTAATAAAAAAAATATAATCAAAACAATACATGAATGAATGAATCTTCAAAATATTTGGAAATCATTCAATTTTTTTTACTAATATGACCATCTTCTTGATGAAATCTTAAAATAATTAAGATTCCTTCTTTATTTTGATAAACTTGTACCAAACTAATGCAAACTTCAATTTGATGAATCTTGAAGAATATATCTATGATCTTTATCAATATGAAGATCATATGGTGAACTTATTAAGTACATGATTGATGAAAAAGATGAAGAAAAAAAATGTAAAAGAGGAAAAAACTATACTAATAAAAAGAAAGAATGAGAAAATGAGAATGATCATTGAACATAGATAGTTGTTATTTATAGTTTGTGTAAATCATAAGAATAATTAAAAATAAGTTGAAGAGACATATTATTTAAGTAGGGAATGTAAATAGATGGAGGTTTTATTGTAACTTATTAGGTATAATTAGAATAATAAATATGAATGAATTTTTTAATTAACAAACAAATTATTTAATGAAAGAAATGAAGAAAAAATCAAAAAAGGAGGAAAAAAAGAAATTGAAATGGAGGCCATAGAGAGGTGCCACATCAGCTCTTCTATGATCCTCCTTTATATATATATACTAGTGAACTTATTTCGCGCTTCGCGCGATTATAAAAAATGATAAGCTATGAATAATTTTACTAAGTTTCATATAAATGAAGATGTGTTTGCAATATATAAATTTAATGCATAATTAATCTTTAGAGTTTTTACTGACATCCACTCAATAGGTTGATCATAATCTAATAGTTTGCATCTTACTTTTTTTGAGTGAAACTAAAATATGCAAATAATAAACATAAAAAATATAACAACATCAAAAATAAAATAAAATCAATGTGATGATTTCTACATAATCTAACAATATCTCTAAAAAAATAACAATAAAAAAATTAATGTGATGATTTCTACATAATCTAACAATATCTCTCGAAAAAATAACAATAAAAAAAATTAATGTGATGATTTTTATAAAATTTGACTACCTTTATATATACGACTATAATATCTAACATCAATATGATTATTAATTACTTTAAATATTAGAAAAATAAATATCATTAAAACTTATATTAAAGAAATGACTTTTTAGTTTCTTTAACAATTTATTTTGATAGAATTAAAGAATTGAGTTTTAAGTGATGAAAAAAAGAAAAATCCAAAAAAAAAACATCAATTATTAATTAATATTCAGTTATACTTTTCCAAAAATAAGAAATTCAAAAGCTACTGTTTTGCTTACACATAAAAATATATTTCTTAAATATTTCTCATCCTTATATTCCTCTTTTTATCTTTGATTTTTGTAGTTCATTTATATATATATATATATATATATATATATATATATATATATATATATATATATATATATATAAATTTATTTATTTTCGCAAAAAGAAATTAAACTCCTATCACTCAAAAACAAATGAAGTTTAAAAGTTAAAAAGAATAAGTTATAAATAAATTTCTGACAAAAGTGACAAATTACAAAAATATAAAAATCTTTAAAATGGTTGTGATGGAGATTTATCAGAATTTAAGAAGTGTTTTATTTTTTTAATAAATGAAAGAAATTTAGGAGATGGAAAGAAAAGTTTTAGAAAAATTAACTAATACAGTAGTATTTTATTAATGATAAAAAATAAGATATTTTAATTTTCTTCAACATTCTACAACAAATTAAATGAAATTAATTGAGACAATTAATGGAGAGAATATATTTATGGTAATAAAAAGGAGACATAAATAAAACATATATATTTTTAAAAAATAATAGAAATAGAAGGTACAATGTTAAATTATGGTAATAAGGATTGGAGTTAAATACATTTTTTTAAAGAAGATTATAAAAATAAAAGGTAGACAAAAAATTTAAATAAAAATAATAAATTGTAGTAATAATAAGAAAGATGAAAATTAATAAATTGTAGTAATGATGAGAAGTTTGATATTTGTTTTCCCCAGATTTCATAGGTTAGAGAACATAAAAATTAAAATATGTAACAAAATAAATGTGTGCAAATTAAACTTAAATTTTAATTATATTGCATGACATTTTTTCTTCCTTTTTTTTTAAAAAAAAATTAAATGTTTCAGGCTTTATTAATCAACAAAATTGAAAAATATTACGACTACTAATCCCAAAAGTGGATCGCATCCAATAATAAAAAAGGAAAATAAACTACAGCACTAACTAAAATCTAAAAAAAGAAAAAGAAATAAACAAATGCAGAAGAATGGCAAGAGCTTCAGAGGTTTTCAAACTCCATATTCAATCGTCTTCTTCGATCAGCCGCACAGAAATTCATGGCTATCTCGGCACCATCATATTCATCTGACCTTCATCTTTTACAAACAATCTCATGTCTAGCATGTAACAATCTAATGGTATATGTTTATATAGTATTCAAAATTAATGTTAAAAAACTTTTCAAATTCTCTAATTAAGTGTAAAGAATAAATTTTCTTAAATTTTAAAATTAAGGAAAATGTTTTTAATGTAACAAATTGATAACTGAAGCTTTTATGTGTATGATTTAATGAGGGAGTGATTAAATACTATACTTTAATATTCTACAAAAATATTAAATAATATTTTATGTTTTAGAATGAAAAAAATATTTAAAAAACCTCAAATAAATAAATAAAAATCCAGCCCTTAGAGGCATGCCACATCAGCGATTCTAGATTCACATTTATATATATATATATAGATATAGATTACGTTTAACATGAATAGTAAAATATAATATTATTTGGAAATTAGAAAGGGCCAACTTTTACATCAAAAATGGGTAAAAGAAAAAAAAATTGAGGGAAAAGATTAATAAGGACTCTTGTTTAAGATTGTAGTAAATAAATTATGTGGGCACATTGAGAAAAACTGAATATGGAGCATTAAATGAGACTGTTGAACTTCTAAAAAATTATACACCCAAAAAAACACTACTAAACTTTCATTCACTCACTTATGCGATTTAAATATCATTATTTAATTAAATATTTCAATTTTTAGGTAATTAATATATATTATTATTTAATTAGATATTTAATTGATTAATATTAACTTATTTAGATATTTTATAATATTTTAAATTAGGATAAGGATAAAATGGTATTTCAACTTTTACGTTTGTGACTTTCAACTTTTAGTATAATATATATATGATATATAACGATATGATATGATGGGCGGAAAAAAAAATACAAAATAAAAGAAAAATGTTTTAAAAATATAATTAAATTTAGTTGTTAAAAGGATAAAAATATCTAATTTAAACTTTCTATTGATATTTTCATTTTTCAACTTTTGACTTAACAACTTCCACTTTTAAGTATATAATATGATATGATATAATTAGTATTTAATGTTTAATATTTAATCAATTTATTTTTTAAAATTAATATTTTGATTTAGTATATGGGTAAAACGGTAATCAACTTTACACTTTGGATCTTCCCACTTATAATAATTATATTATATATTATATATTATATATTATATATTATATTATATATTATATATATATATATATATATATATATATATATATATATATATATATATAAAAGAAAAATGTTATAAAAATATAATTAAATTTAGTTGTTAAAAGGATAAAAATATCTAATTTAAACTTTCTATTGATATTTTCATTTTTCAACTTTTGACTTAACAACTTCCACTTTTAAGTATATAATATGATATGATATAATTAGTATTTAATGTTTAATATTTGATCAATCTATTTTTTAAAATTAATATTTTGATTTAGTATAGAGGTAAAACGGTAATTCAACTTTGCACTTTGGATCTTCCAATTATATTCCACTTTTAAGTATATAATATGATATGATATAATTAGTATTTAATGTTTAATATTTAATTAATTAATTTTTTAAAATTAATATTTTGATTTAGTATAGGGGTAAAACGGTAATTCAAGTTTGCACTTTGGATCTTCCCACTTATAATATATATATATATATATATATATATATATATATATATATATATATATATATATATAAATATAAAAGAAAAGAAAAATGTTTTAAAAATATAATTAAATTTAGTTTTTAAAAGGATAAAAATATCTAATATAAACTTTCTATTGATATTTTCATTTTTCAACTTTTGACTTAACAACTTCCACTTTTAAGTATATAATATGATATGATATAATTAGTATTTAATGTTTAATATTTAATCAATTTTTTTTAAATTAATATTTTGATTTAGTATAGGGATAAAACGGTAATTCAACTTTGCATTGTAGATCTGCCCACTTATATATATATATATATATAACATCTATTATTATTGAGAAAATGGTCAAATGACTCCCAAATCTATAACCGGATTTTCAACTAGACACTTATACTTCACGAAGGTCCTATTACTCTCCCCCCCCCCCCCCCCCCGAGCTATATTATAGTGAAATTATTTCCTCACTGAAATTCCAGGCATTTTTGTTGTGGTGAAATACAAGCACTTGACACGTGTGTTTTACCATTTAATGATTTTTTTTAAAAAAAAGTTCTCATCCTTTCTCTTTCTTTCTTCCCCAATAATTTCTTCAACCCTAACTATACTAAACACCACTTTTACCTCAATAAATTTATATATCTCTAAACATTCTATAAAAATGAAAATCAAACTCACATTTTCATCTGCTCCAAATCTCTAGAGTCTAGAAGATAGCAGTCCTAATCAAATCTTTCATTCAACTAATTAAACATTGTTTCAACACTTTTTTACATTTTATTTGGTTTTCTTCTTTAGACAATTTCAGATACACATTAAATGGGTCATGAACATTTGAGGTCAGATTCATCCCTTGAAAATTTCGCCGACAGCTCAAAATGATCCCCGATGAGAAGACCAATTTGTAACATCAATTTGAGAAACCTCTCTCTCTCTCTTCCCCCGTTCTTTATTATTTCTGTAACGACCTGCTTAGTCGTTTTGAGCAGCAGATTTTATTTCTGGAAAACTGTCTGAGACGACGTATCCAACGACGGACCGTCATGGGCACGACGGACCGTCGAGGGTGTCTCGTTCCAAACACTTGGAATTCTTATATTTGAGTGCTGAAATCGACTCTCTGAACTCTGTGACGGACCTGCAGGACGGACCGTCAAAGACATGACGGACCGTTGTGAGGTTCCGTTTCAAAACACTTCAACTATTGAGAATTGGGTATTGAGAGCAATTCTCTGAAGTCTGTGACGGACCTGCAGGACGGACCGTCACAGACATGACGGACCGTTGTGAGGTTCCGTTTCAAAACACTTCAACTCTTGAGAATTAGGTACTGAGAGCAATTCTCTGTCCGTCGTGACGGAAGTGCAGGACGGACCGTCGTAGGCACGACGGACCGTCATAGGTTGCGTAATCCCAGTCTGGGTCAAATTTCTGGGTAAGTTTTAAAGGGGAGTTTTGGACTATTCTTGCTATAATTATAAATTTTAGTGGGTCAATATTAAAAACTCAAATCCTTGGGGGTGTAAAGGAGATGACCTTGAGTTACTTAGTGGGTGGTTTCCTCATCTTTTATACCTAATTATATGCTAAATTAGGGAAAAGAGAGAGAGTTTGGAAGAAGAAAAAAAAAAAAAAAATAGAGAGAATAAGGAGAAGAGAGGAACGATCGATTTAGAGAGACAACCAAAGAGGAACAAAAAGCTTGGAGAGATTGCTTGCTTGATCAAGAATCCTTGGTGAAGGTAGGTTATGGTTTTGATACTATTCGTAGTAAACTCTTAATAGTGAATGATATGTATTGGTAGTATTGTAAACCCTTCTATATGCTTAAT